>RDPX01000149.1:740518-809335 GCA_003991215.1 Morbakka virulenta
ACCATGTTTTACATCATACCATGTTTTACATCATACCATGTTTTACATCATACCATGTTTTACATCATATCATGTTTTACATCATACCATGTTTTACATCATACCATGTTTTACATCATACCATGTATTACATCATACCATGTTTCACATCATACCATGTTTTACATCTACCATGTTTTACATCATACCATGTTTTACATCATACCATGTTTTACATCATACCATGTTTTACATCATACCATGTTTCACATCATACCATGTATTACATCATACCATGTTTTACATCATACTATGTTTTACATCATACCATGTTTTACATCATACCATGTTTTATATCGTACCATGTTTTATATGTTTTATACCATTTTATCTAATTTAACTCCGTTAGAGTTAAATTAGATAAAATCAGTTTCTAAACTAAGTAATAAAACTACGTAACAAAACAGAAAAACGTACCCTTTTAAAAATTTTTCTTAGTCTTACTTTTTTTACTGATTAGAATTTATTCTCAACGTGAATTTAACTTTTGTAAAAAGTTTTATTCATCTTAGAATCACTGTGTAATATTTTTTCAAATTTCAAACCTTGCTCCATTGCCTGGGTCGGAAAACTAGTAATAGCGTTTGCACCATTCAACTCATTGGTTCACAAAACCATATTCCTGTTTTAAAAGCAATAAAGAAACCACTAAGGGTGTCCCTTCTCTCTTAGCCTTGTTCTCTGGCAGAGATACCATCCAGTACACTGCATTTCGAACGTTCTACCTCAATTCACAAGCTTAGCATTTGCTAGCCAGTAGAATACATCGCATCTTCGACTTTAAGATTGACGCGCAATTAAATCTGAATGTTGATTCATTTGTCTTGCCTGTTTCCTTTAAAGGTCACAGTTGAAGGGTTTTAAACATGACAGGGCCCCTAATTTTTCATAAGAAGTCGGAGGATGAACGACTCCAAAATTTTAATGCCCCCCAAAAAACCCCAACTCAATACGACAACTTTTATCAGAATGAATGACATGCTACTGCACGATTAAAGCCTCTAAGAAGAATTTCAAGCACGGCACTACTGCAGCTTGTTTGAAACAGGCAGTTGCAAACTGCCAGGCAAACTGTTTTGCAACTGTGGGAAAAGAGAAGACGGTTGTTTTGCCCAAACCATCAATTGCCTAGTGGGCAAAAATATCTACGAAGACGTCATCGAATGCTGCCAGACAGCAGTCCTAACTCCTATTCGGGCATAGTACATTCTTCCTCTGCACGTTTTAGAGGACTTGGCCGTATCCGAGGAATTTAAGCGTATCAACATACATCGCAACGATGTATGGACAGAGATATTGTCGATAGCGCAAGGACTGCGCGGCAAGACCGTCGGAGTATTGAAGGGTCAATAAATAATGCTTGCGGTTGATTAGTAGAAAAATCCGCTAACAAAGTAGAAGCATTGAACAAGTTTGCCATTGAGATCTAAAGATTGCGAAAAACTGCAGTTTATCAAGAATTCTTCTTTCTAGGATCAGACGGCCGGAGCCATCTTTGATCTTGTCTATGGATTTCAGTGAACATACTACTGAAAGCTTACTTAAACCAGTGCCTGCAATTTTGGATGGCACTGGAAATATGCTTAAAATGACACGATTGGTATACAATCAGTAAAATCACAAAATCACATAATCCAACTTAAACAAAACTGGATGTCACTTCTGTGCAAAAGGTCGCTTACTAATAATTTGATTTGGCTTCTCTCAAAACGTGATGATTTACTTCCTTATGTTATTTGATAGCGGAGCAATTTCAATTGCTAACTTTTTTGATCGTCCCTCCGGTTATTTTCAAAAATTTCAAACAAGGTATTACAATTAGGAGTCTTGTTTTACATGGGAACGTCTGATTAGTTTGAAGGCTTTTGACTGAATATCCTGACAACGACTTCTTTTTGGAAATCATAGAATATACTAATGTTATGGAATGATTTGAAAATCTGACTGTAGCTAAAGCGATCCCGGCATCGCCTCAGATGCATTTACACATCAAAACTCTTACGCCCTGGCAACTCAAAACTGAAAAGGTATGGAAAGGCAATACTTAATGGCATATGATTATAGAAATGGTCTAATATATTGCCACCAGCTCACTGGAGGAAAAGTAATTGAATAATTTGATAAGCAATTCATCATATCAACTTAACTTTGATACGAACAGTCACCCAAAATAGTTCAATAAAGCTAGTGACTTCCACAGATCGACTGAATTAAAATAAAGCTTATTAAAACGCACAGCTGTAATAAAATAAACAGTGAACAATTGGCTTTTTCTTCACTTCTTTGAATGAGAAAATAACACATCTTTTATTATTGAGCCTGGAATTATATGTCTCTGTGACTCAGATGAAAAGGTTGGGCGACAAGTTCTTGGAATACTCACTCTAGATGACAAAGCCTTGGCGTCAGTGCAGCTTTAGTGTACNAATTTGATAAGCAATTCATCATATCAACTTAACTTTGATACGAACAGTCACCCAAAATAGTTCAATAAAGCTAGTGACTTCCACAGATCGACTGAATTAAAATAAAGCTTATTAAAACGCACAGCTGTAATAAAATAAACAGTGAACAATTGGCTTTTTCTTCACTTCTTTGAATGAGAAAATAACACATCTTTTATTATTGAGCCTGGAATTATATGTCTCTGTGACTCAGATGAAAAGGTTGGGCGACAAGTTCTTGGAATACTCACTCTAGATGACAAAGCCTTGGCGTCAGTGCAGCTTTAGTGTACGTAGCGAAAAGCTATGTACACTGAAATATCGTCAAAAGCCAATGCGTTCTGGTTGCACATTGGTAGTCCCAATAAAAGATAAACAACAGGGTTTTTTTTCTGAACAGGAAATGTCCCGCAAATGAATAACTAATGGTGTTTTAGCTATTATTTCAGCTTAATGGATTAAGTGTTAGACGTACTGTTGATCAGTTTTTACAGTTTTAGCACCCTGAAAATGAAGTTATTTTGTTTTTTTCGTTGAACATGATGGCAATTACAGCCCCCAGTGAAAAGTATATGTGTTTGACAACTGTTCAAACATTCAAACATTTTAATTATGGATTTATTGGTACTTTCTGGTAGTATGTATCCTTTAATTCTGCAAGGCTGCAGAGTTGGGCTCTGAACAGCCTGTGAAAATCAGCATCTTACTTGGATGTGTGGCCCAACGTAACTGGGGATTGTTCAGGTTGATGTATACAGTAAATGGCGGCCAGGGAGAAATGAAAATAAACTTAAAATAAAGTAAATAATAATAAAGTAAATGGGACCTCTAAAACCGTCAGAACTGATCCACTATGCCCATTTTATTCATTAATCAGATGAGCTTACAACAGGTAAAATTTCCATTCCGATTGTTTTAATGATGCTTAGTAGCGGGCCCGAAATTTCTTCCTTAAGGCATAAAAAACTTAAACTTTTATTTTTGGGGAACAGAAGGCCACCCATATAGTCCACTAGAAACATGGCTATGGAACGTGGTGTATGCTATTTTAGCATGTATTAGTATATCAGTATAGGTTTATTTATATTATATACCTATATATATGTATACCTTTACAATATACTAATTACCAACTACAACTTAAGGTTGGATGAGATGACTAGGTGAAGATTTTAACACAATTTACATTTATTTAACCTCCAAAGATGCAGCTGCATTTACGGCTCTTCTATACTCACCCATTTTAGGCATTGCGATAAATGTACCAAATGAGATTAAAGCTGATATTTTGTTTTTCTGTGATCAGTATTGGGATTTTTAGAGTTTTTTATGTAGTATCATTCTAACTGATAAACCAAAAGTCTTGTGATCGGTACTTGCGTTCCTTTTTGTACATTCTAGTCAATTTACTACACAATGATGAAACGTACAGCCTTGATGAACGCATGCGCTTCTCACAAGGCGAAGCTCAAAATATGTTTGGAAGTCTTCACGACGAAATAGACTTTCAGATTGATGGAAAAATCATTAGAAGAAAGGATGCCATTTTACTAGCTAAAATGCTGAGACAAAAAGGTAAATCAAAAGCACTACGTATCATGTCTTACTATTAGAAAAAGATAATGTACAGTAAAAGAGACAATCCTCTTTTCTTTCATATATTTTTTTAGTAGATAGAATTTCAATTTTGTAAGATTAAAAATTGGGGAACAGTTACCCAACATCGTTATTTAGAATGCCATATTTGATTTAAAACATTTTGTGATGTAGTGATATAGTGTTCAAGTGATATTAAATGTTATATCACTTGATTTTAATCCCAAAACAATTTACTTGTTTCAAAACAATTCATGTCATAGCATTCTGAAGCACATAATGAAGCAAATGTAAAACATTGCAAAAGGCGATGTAAAAGAGATCTAATATGGCGTGGTCACTAAATGTTGAGGGAAACTAATCGGGAGCGATATTCACTGTTAATACAACAATACTGTCTTTATGTGTTTATTGGTTTAGTTACAATTTTCGTGTGATTCCGTAAAAATAAATTTTTTCAGTGCATCCAAAGGGAACAGCTGCACTCTTTAAGTGGTGGTGGTGGTGGTGGTGGTGTGTGTGTGTGTGTGTGTGGGGGGGGTGCAGGTTTTTAACAGTCCTCGTGGAAATACTGTGTCTATTGGCGGATCTCCACTAGACGATTTTTGTGACGATCGTCCTAAAAATTCGCGACGATTTTTCTCACCAAATTTTCAACGATTTCGTACAGGCATCTCCACTACTTGACGATTTTTTGGCGGTTTTCTGTAAACGAAAAACACATTTCGTAATTGCTGCCGTAAAAAAAAGATATGTTCTCTATTTGCTGCTTCGTCGAAGGAAATTACTTCTTTATTATCAGCGTCAGAAAATGTTTAAGCAGAATAACGAAACTATAAAAAAGAAACGTCGGTTCTGGGTAAGAAAGCTCTACGAGGAAAGAAATAGAAAGGGAGAATTTCAGCTTTTGATACAAGACTTACGACTACACGACCACGAAATGTTCTTCAGACCACTCTGAATGTCCTTAGCTTCGCTGTTTTCTTCAGAGGCAGCTCCGGCAGCACGAAATTGAGAAAATATCATCGGCACATCACTGCTACCTTCATTATTGGCGGCCATGCTGAACTGATGAAATAGCTGCAAGCTGAAATAGCTGAAATCTGATTGGCTAATTCTTTGACGATCGTCAAGCGCACGACGAAAAGTTAAAACTGTTTTAACTTTTCGTCAGAACCAAAATCGTCAGAAGTTTCGTCAGAAAAGCTAATTCTTTGCTACTACGCATGTGTCGTCGGGAATTCTCATGACGATCGTCACAAAAATCGTCTAGTGGAGATCCGCCTTATAGCAGGGGGTTTAAACGCGAAATTACCAAAAGGTATTTGTTGCTGAGCACCTATGAAGCATTAGCTACAAATCTGCAAATAGTCAATACATGATGAAATCTGGAATGACCATGGTTTTTCTAAGATGCCACCCGTAACTACACTAGAAAAATCCCATTCTTCTTGGTGGTTTTACACAGGATTACATCTAGTTTGCAAATTATACGTAGCTTAGTCCTCCTCTCCAATCGAGGGATAGGTTTCTCCCTATTTATGAACCTGTACTTAAACCATACAACGCCTTGGCATACTAAAAGTACACACACTCACTGAAGTATATGTGATTGTATTGTCTATCTCAAAAGTTGAGCTAAGTGGAAAATAGCTTAGGTTTACTCAGGAAACCTCAAGGACCTTTTCTCTAATTAGACATTAGCTTTTGTTCAATGTTTTGGAGACTAGCTAAAAATATTAGTGAGAAATTATAGTTTCTGAGCTCCTCTCTCTTGTGTATCATGTCAGCATAAGTCGGTGATAGATAATTCTATTATGGACTGATACAGTATAAACTCCTGTTTGTGATATGAATAGATAAAGGCCTCAAAAATATTTTTTCTCATTTATTAGTCCTTTTTCTTGGCTATATTAGACGTTCGCGTTTCTTGTATACTTATGAGAAACATAAAAGAGAAGGCAGGGCGATAAAAGAGTAAATCTGTTACTGTCCATGGTCAAATTATTTATCACAGGGCAACTCATAGATCACTTAAACAGTGAACGAGGACCAGTGTATACATATGTAATACCCTTCATATTACTTGTTTAGAACTGAGCTGCTTTCTCCTTATCTCAACTTTTGATATAAGAATTTTACTATGTACTAGCTATGCAGAGAATCATATGCTTTACTTAATACAACCGAAATCCACCAGATGAGTAATTGGTTTTACCTAAGATTGCACAATCTCGTAAAGTAGCTTTGTGATCAGGAGCACCATTTTTATCTTCAAGCACGCTTGAATTTTAGATGTGCTTGATATAAGGCCAAAAATAGCAAACTCTTGTATTACATATACAAGATAACTGAATGCTTGTTTTACTGTTGAGTTTGGTTTCATTTCAAATTTTTTATCAAATCCACAATAATACCATGGAACACAGTCGAGGTAGCACAAATATATATTTGCTATCTGGAATTGTCAGCGAAGTCATGAACGAGCTGTTGTTACTTCATTAGCATCTTAAAAATATCTCTTTATGGCCCAAAAATTACTTAAGGTAAGTTTGAAAATCGAAACATTGTTATACATATTTGCCTGATTTAAAGGATATCCTTTAAATACAAACTTTACGTTGATTTATTTTGCTTTGTGAATTCCACGTGTTCGTGTCTTTGATGCATTGTGGTCATGTGATGCCAAATTTTGAGAGCAATCAGTTATTTCTTGATCTTTCGTGTTTTTTAATAAGAACTTGTTTTAGTAAATATGGTTGGATTTGTTTTTGAAAAAATTCCCTCCTCTAAACGTTTTTGATGTAGAGAACCCAGTCACGATGTATGTTTAAAAATATTTTTAAATGCATTTTGTCTAGGTCTCAGTTGTGACTTACATTCTGACATACCGTAATTATTCGATTAAGAGCACGGTGCGCTTAAATAATTCTTGGGGTTCATAAGGTTGCGCTTATTCAGGGGGTGCTCGTATTTGAGAGAGTGCACTTATTGGAAAAGTCAGTCAACTTATAAAGCACTAAATATCAAAAATATTTTTATCAGTGCAAACACTACGAAGTAAACTTACAGATCACTTTCATTTTCAAACGGATTACCCACCTAACTTTTTGCTTACATGGCTTATTCCAAACCACATCAGGTGCTTGAATCTTACTTGTACACCCACCAGGAATTATTGCAGCGTGGATGTTGAATTTTGAAAGAACAGTTTTTGGAGCATCACTTACATGGCATTTAAACGAGTCCCACACCAAAAGACGTCGTGAGAAAGAGAACCTCCCGAGAACCTCACTTAAGTAACGTTGCATGAGTTCATCATTCATCCAGCCATTGACTGATGCAGTGACTGAACTTCGAGCCATGAATTCATAATGTAGTTTGGTACATTCACGCTTACCACCAGAAAACACAATAAATAGTTTCAATTTGGTACCGTCAGCTTTCGCAGTTAAACAGATTGTAACTTTCGTTTTTTCTTGACCTGTTGTCTTGAGTTGGACAGTTTTTGTTCCAGTACTCTCAATGGTAGTGCTTGAGAGCATGTCTTGCCAAGCTCCAGTTTCGTCCATTGCAATGATATCTTTGTTGATATAATCAAAACATTTACGTAATCGACTGATGTGCAGGACAAAAGCTACGAGCCTCTCAATCAGGTTTTCTGGATCCTCCTAGCTTGAGTGGGTTTAGCTCGGAATGACAAAGAATACCTCTTCATGAACTTCTGTAGCCACTCACGGGATGTAGAAAAATTACGAGGATTCGGCTGGAGATTAATTTCCTGATATATGCTTTTGGCCTTGGCACAAACTAGTTTTCCAGACACACGAAGACCTTTGACTCTTCTGCCATATATCCACTCAGCCAAGTTCTCTTCCATGCTTTTGTCAAGTGGTTTTCTTCCTCCTCCCTCGTTTCGTTTTCTGGATTTCCTAAGGCATGCAAGAACATCTTTGTTTTTATTCCATTCAATTATACTTTTTCGAGCTACACCAAACTTCTCTGCAGCCTTGCCATTACCATTTACCTCAGCAAAACGTACTGCATGCAGTTTAAACTTCATCGTATAGCTTTTTAATTTCATCCCCTTGTGGGATGTGCTTGAAACTATTTTTTCCGCCATCTTTACTTCTGATTAAGAATAAAACAACTGAAATTCGAATCATACAAGAGATTCGAATCGTGCACCACAAATTAAAGTCAATGTATTGCATAAAGTAGAAGCAAGCATGTTGTAATAAAAAGAAATATGGCTTGTGCACGACCTGCAAATTGGAAGAAAATGTTCGAACGGACTATTTCATCCGTGATTCGTGGACATCATGTATACAAAAACATATGGAAGCTTTTCTTGGGAAAATTTTGTATTGAAGAGAAAATCATCGCAATGAAGCTAAACAACATGACAAATATTTGGTGGTATTCGGTATTTCGTGAACAAACAGGACAGAAATCGCTAGTTGAACATATTTCCATTGAACTGTCGTTTCTGGTGTTCACTTTTCTCACATCCGATTATAGAAACGTGCTTTGTGTGAAGTATCTGGTGCAAGTAAGCTGGAAAATGGCTCAGTTGTGCCTGCTACCTTCAAAAGATTTTTGGAAAGTTCAAAAGTGAAATTGACAAATACAGAGATATCTGTGAACATATGAACATTGTGATCTACGCACATGATGTTAAAAACATAATAGAATGTACTCACTAAAATATATGTTTTCAGTGCTTTTATTCTTGACCTTCATTNATATTCGGTGGTAGTATTTCGTGAACAAACAGGACAGAAATCGCTAGTTGAACATATTTCCATTGAACTGTCGTTTCTGGTGTTCACTTTTCTCACATCCGATTATAGAAACGTGCTTTGTGTGAAGTATCTGGTGCAAGTAAGCTGGAAAATGGCTCAGTTGTGCCTGCTACCTTCAAAAGATTTTTGGAAAGTTCAAAAGTGAAATTGACAAATACAGAGATATCTGTGAACATATGAACATTGTGATCTACGCACATGATGTTAAAAACATAATAGAATGTACTCACTAAAATATATGTTTTCAGTGCTTTTATTCTTGACCTTCATTTTTTTACTTTGAAAAAAGGGTGCGGTTGTTGAAAAGGAAATCTGCCAAAGAGGGTGCGCTTAATTGAGGGAGTGCGCTTATTAACTTTTTTGGGATCCAAAGGGTGCGTTTATTCGAGACGTGTGCTTATTCGAGTAGGGTGTGGTAAATCGAATAATTACGGTACCTATCTTTCTGATATCCAATGACGCAACAATGAATAAAGTTCCATTTATCCTTTTGTATCTACACAGTTCGTCTTGTTATTGGTACTGCTACAGTATCCAGACATTTCAAAGGTAAGAAAGCATCATACATTCAGGATACCCTACACTCCTTGCTGCGACCATTGAAAAGAAATGTTGACGGGTTCCTTCTGATCATCGTTTTAATAACAGATTTGAAGGCTGAAGTGCGATTACAAACGGCAATTACTTTAAAGAAGGAGTTCGGAGAATTCATTGATCGTGGCATTTTACATTTAATTAAAATACCAAATAATTATTATAAACCTTTCGCTGGAAGTGTTCGAACCTTAAATGACAGTGTTGCACGCCTAAAATGGAGATCAAAACAGGCCATGGATTTTTGCTTTCTTTTTGAATATGCTTATGGTCTGAGTGATTACTACATGCATATTGAAGATGACGTCTTTGCAAGTAATTTTTATTTGTCTACCATTAGAAAAGACCTTATTATATATGATTCTCTCTTCAATTGGACAATGCTTGACTACTCAGGACAAGGATTTATTGGAAAATTAACAAGGAATTGTTATTTACCAACATACAGTAATGTCATGAGGATTCTATATCAAGAAATGCCTTGTGATTGGTCTATGAATTTGGTAAACTATGTAGCTGTGGGTCCTCAATTTGAACAAGGAGAACTAAAGGAAAAATTGTTTTCCCATAAAGGCCAATTGTCAAGCTCAGCAGGAACATAGTATTGAAAATGGGTTGAAGTACAATACTCTTGTTCAGAGACATGAACATTCTAATTACAATTTCTGTCAGTTTTATTTTCCATATTTTTCGTTTAGAAACAACCAGCATCAAATCACAGAATGTAAGATAAGCGAAAAATTAAAAACTGAATACAGGACTCATGGTTATTCACAAAATATTTAAATTTGAAAATGAATTAAACTCTGAAATACACTTACAGTATTTCTCGGTTAATTACACAATTACCTCCAGTCCTCAAACAAGTACCGTCTCTGGAAATAGTGCCCCTCTTACTATACCTGTCAATAAAAGGCGACTTTTATCATCTAAGCACATAACCACTCTATTTTGGAATAAGTAGGCCTGTTATATGTTCCACTTTTAAACAGCTATTGTCAAAAATCTGAAATTAAAAAATAGCATTTGAGTCTTCAGATATCATTACACAGGTAAATCGTATATTCTCGATTAGGTGTATAACTGTTTATTAATCCCCCTTTTCTATTCGATCCCTAGTTCAACGTCCCTTTTAAGTTATGTCGCAGAAGGCCTAATAATAAAATTGTGGTTTTTCCTTGTATTGATAAAGACATAGTAGTTGAAAATGTTAAGTTAGGTTCTGTTTTGGGTTTTTTTGTGGGTTTTTTTTTGTTATTAACGTCATTTTCCCCCAGTACTTGGGCTCAGACGGTGCCCTTCACAGGGATTTGGATTTGACAGTGAGCGTTTTTTGGTCGGATCCCCTTTCTGACGCCAACCAATGGCTTTTTCTTTTGTGAATTTCCAAAGACGCCGCTCGGGGGAATCGAACCCGGAATTCTTGGTAACGGTGCAGTTGCACTTCTGTGTTGTTTTAGTGATCTAAAGACTGTTTTGTTCCATACTGGATAATCAAATTTGTTATAAAGACGACATCAATAAATTTTAGAATTTTGAACAAATTTTTCAGTCTTGTTTGTATAAGTAAGTTAGTTTCACAAAAGTAATCAAAGTATAAAAAGGATAACCATGATGTCTATCAACAAAAAGAAAAAAAGCATCATAAGTATAATAAACAGTAAAAAAATTAAACGTATGACATATACCCCGTAAATCCATCAGAATTCAATCCCAAAGTGAAATTAGATGATTACAGGGCCGAGGATAGGTTTGTCAATTTTATCTTGTTAGTTGGATTGCAATCTCAATCTTAAGATGCGTTATAATACTCCTTAAGCTTGATGTGAGCATATTAGTATTATTACTGAACGTTTGTATAGAATTTTGTCAAAAAAATGCCAACCTTATGCTGTTTAAGTTTTGATACCGACAAGTAAACCTAAAGCTATATCATATTTTTAATTTCCGCAAAAAGGTACCCTTCTGGTCGAAATCGTTAGCTTGTCACATTCTCTTATTAAATGGCTGCTTTCACGCGATTTTAAAGGAACACCAGAATTGACTGGGCTCACAAACATGAGACCCTCTAGCTGATGACATCAGTAATTAATTCCCAACTTTTTGAACGTTGTATATTGTGGTGTAAATGTAAAAGGTATATTAACTAGAACCCTCTTGGTAGATGTTTTTTCTTCAAACTTTAATTACCAACTGTACATGCTTTGAAGAGCTGGGAAATGTTAGGTGACGGCATTTACTTGATGTGAATGTGGAATAAGCGACCAGCAATTACATGCATTGTATTTGACCTTGTTATTACTAATGGTGAAGTTCACTTTGTACCAGTAATGGGGAAATAGTAATCCGTGAATATAAAGATGTTGTTGTTCGTTCTTCCCATCATAAATGTATGACAAAGAGAATACTCGGTAGGTGCTGTAAACATTGTATGTAAAAGCAATAAATTTCAACCTTCCTCAACAACCAATGAAGATGAAAGACTGGGTTAAAGTCTTGAAAACAAAATCACGTGATTCTTGTATATTTAGGCTGCATTGTCTTACCATTATTTTGGGTCTCCCAAATTGGCACAAACTTTCTGATTCTGATGGTTATGGTCCAAGAAGACCTAGAAAACAAAATGCTATTATTGGGTAGGTTGGCAGAAATTGTAATGATTCTTATAACCAACTTTAAAAGGCTAGACAACAAAACTATGCACTGCTGCTGATATAGAATGGTATTTCTGCATTACTGAAGCAATTGAAATTTGCTGAGGTATACCAAATCTTTGTAATTGAAAATCTCTTTAATCTTGGTCTGTCTAATGGTGGCTATAAATGTGCTTTAAAAGGAGAAGGATCCTTTGCAAAATGTAAAGAAGGTTATTCCAGAGATGTCCAAACTTCGTGACCACTACTGAGTCATCTGTGTATTTAGAAACGAGCATCTATCTAGAAAGAAATAGGCTTTGAAAGAGCTCCATTGCGTTTTAATCAGTACAAAGAGGCCTGTAAATAACAGAGTTGGCTCTAATGATTGAAGTTAAGTAATACAATACAATTTACTTGGCATTGGCTGGCCTTAAAAGATCTGTTACGCGTAATTCCAAGAGCGTTTATGTACCACACACCAGTGGTTCAACTGAGTCACTCATTCTCTTGCTACATAAATAAGATGTAATTTTATTCCCTCTGTGACAGTTCTGGAAGGCCTTAAGTAAGTTTTTCAACACCGAAAGACAAAAATTCAATTCAGAATTAATTCAAAGATTTGTAAAAAGGTGTTTCTATCTATCCTTTTTTTGTAAAGAATCAACAAGAAAATTGTGTCCGATTATCGTTGGCAGTAAGACCTGCTAACACTTACTGTCAATTTTAGTGCAACTTGAAGTTCATTAACTTTAAGGAAATCGTAAGTAGCTACAAGACCAAATCTGTCTCTCGCCATATTTGCAATAAAAAAACTCAAAATCAATTATGGCGAACTTTTATTCCTGGGAAAATACCACAGCCTTTGGCTGTTTTATAAATCCCAAAGGATCACAATTTTGAGCATATCTAGCTTTACCTCCTTGAAAATGAAATGAAACTTGTTTTAAGGAATACATTTCTTATGCCTTTAAGATGAGCTTACATTGAATTTTGTTTTATATATTTGCGATATTGAAGATTTTGTAATGTTTCCTGATCTGAAAGTCAAACGGTGAGATGGATGTTAAGAAACTGACAGGGCTTTGAAGGTGCATAACTTTTCTTTATAAATAGATAGATCTAAAACAGTTGAAAGGGATCATACTTTACCACTGCAATAGCTAATTGGGTTAATTTTCAATTGAAAACGGCTTTTGAGTTCCGCTAAGCTTAAACTCTGGCCTCGCAGCCGGTTGTGAATCCAATACGTGGATAAATGTTTCTTTCATTGATGAATTTTTTATCGCCACCCCTAACTCTTTTGCATTTGCCTCTTGTTGGACTGGTTTCATGAAGGACAACTTGAGGACAATTTTCATCGACTTACATTCTTTGCTGCCTTTCCGATCTATGATCTATTTAATAGCATCAAGGTTATTTATTTTCAGTAATTTTTAATACTGGCATTTACCTTAGTAACAGGAATTTTGATTTCAATAACAGGACGCATATTGCTAGCAATGGATATTTTAACTAAAATGGCTGGAAACTTAATCGAACCGGATGACAGGCTAGTACTGGGTGATTACTGAATCATTTTTAATGGTCTGGTAGTTTGCTCTACTGTAGGTTATTTTCTGTGTCTTTTCATGTTTTCTCAAACAATACCAGATATTTATAAATATGGTAGGTACTTTTAAGCCAGATAGCCGGAAAGAGTTCATATGAGAAAAAATATTCGGAAACAATTGACAAGTTATAGCCTCAAACTGGGAAATCGCTTATACTTTCGTCCTTGCTACTCACGTGATTAAGGAATTTAGTCAGGAGCACCTTTTTCAATGTAGTTCTTGTTGGCGGGAAGCAGGAAACTTGCGCATTCATATATCCATAAAATATTATTCAAAGTTGTTTTTTTAATGACTTGAAACAGAATGTTGGACCGGAACAAATACATGAACACATTATGTTACATATTCAAAGGCCCATGACATATCGGTATAAATATCTATATAAATACATGGTTCATAATTGACAGTTTTAGAATATTAAAAATACCAGTTTAACAATAAGCTTACCTTGCTCATATTTGTATGGTCAAGTGTTAAAGTGGCATTTTTACGAATTTATTGCTAGGATTTATATGCATTGCAAATTTTACTACCAGGCATACGTTTATTAAGTTTTGCATGTGTACATGGTGATACAGCAAAAATACCCACATGATACATGCTTTAGTACACTGCAATACATGTTTGGGGTTGCATACCACATCATTCACCTTATTCTAATAGACAATGCTGTAAAACAATGCAAACCATACACATAACTATGTCACACTGACAAACTGACAGTGAATACTAGCACATATCAACATATTGTAGTATCTGACAAACAAAATGTAAACATTTCAGAGTCCACCTTAGGCTCAAGGAAAGATTTTTGACTGTTTGTTGATGAAATTATTTGTGTTTGCCACGAGTTTTAAATTAACAAAAAATGGTTAAAGTCAAAATAAGAAATGCATAAAACTTGTTCTTCACCTTCTTTCATTATGCGAAAAGCTTCTCCATCCACACTAAAATGTTAATGTAACTTGTTTAAAAAGGTATTTTAATTAGATTTGATGTATATTTTTGTTCACTTAACCAAATTGAAGTTAATAATTACTAATTGAAATATGCTAGATCTCTTTTATCCCTCTACTTTAATTCACATTTTGAAGCTAAAGTGTACCAAATTAATATAGAAATGTAAGCCTCACTGTTTTGTTTAACTAATGTGCATTATCCTTCATGCGCATACTTAGCCTGGAAAGGAAGATGCAGATCTGATTCTGGTCCTTATGGCAACTAAATAGGAGCAACAACACGAGTGCCATACATGATTACCAAACTAATGCTACAACTGTGAAGATATTCATGTAAGTCAACCAGGTGTCTCTAAAATATGAGCTATT
Organism: Morbakka virulenta; assembly: GCA_003991215.1. Classification (NCBI taxonomy): domain Eukaryota; kingdom Metazoa; phylum Cnidaria; class Cubozoa; order Carybdeida; family Carukiidae; genus Morbakka; species Morbakka virulenta. The sequence continues at coordinate 755,571 of RDPX01000149.1, forward strand.
ATGGGGTGTTTCAAAATGAGTTTAAGTGTGATTTTTTCAACACTCTCATTTTTGTTGGATGTCAAAGTGTGTTGAAACACCAGGAGAAATTCTCCCTTCAACAATATAACCTTATACTCTAGGCTACGACAAAAGCTGTCAATGTCTCCTACTAATCAGTAGTTTCTCTGTGACACCAAGCATCTTTCATGTTTTCTCTAACCAGGTCCTTCCATGGTCCCTTCGATATTCCACTGCTTCGTGTTCCAGTTGGACCGCTGCTTTGGTGGCACCCATATTATCTCCCGTCAATATATTTCCAAATTATTATTGAAGTGCCCTTTACCCGAGAAATTTTCCTTTTGGTCTGATTCTGGCCTATCTTCATAAATACTCATTCTTTGGTCAATCTTTCTTTGTCTTGCCTCGGTTTTATCTTAGCATCATTATTCCCATGATATAAAATCTTGTCACCTTGTCTCCCAAATCTGATCCACAAGTCGCTGGCCTTCTAACTGTCATGTAATAATTTCTTTCAACATAGTGGATACCTTTTTGTCGCATAATACTCCCAATCCTTGTTTCCATTTAGACTGGACAATCATCACTTTTTTGTTAACATCTTTTTTTGCTCCTTCTTTTGCACAGAATACCTGAAACCGACTATTTTGGATAGCCTCAACTAAAAAATTTTATTATAATAACTATGCCAGTATAACTGCTAGTAGAATACAACAATACAGTTATTCACTTGGTAAAACTGTTATTACAAAACAGCCACCAATAATTAATGAAAACAACAACCAAAGTAAGCTGGATCTGAAACTTTCTCTTTTATCAACAACCTTACAAGATGGGCTACCAATAAAGAAGTTCTGACAAGAGAAAACTGCACCAAGAACTTTCTGGCTACTATCAGGAAGAGACATCTTGTATTCCGAGGCCATTTCACATTTCAATATAAGCTCAAACTATTGATACTTACAGGCAGAATGAAGGAAGGCAATGGGAGAAGCAGACTATGAAGAATAGACATGATACCGATATCAGACGGACACAAAGGGGAACTGAAGGTGTTCAGGGGAATAATGGATAGATGTCTGTGGACGTACATGGTCCTTGAAGTCCTACTTGATATGTCACATGGGGAGGATGGGAAGGAAAATAAGAGAAGGGGATAAGGAGATCACTGAGAAGGATAAGTTTCACATAAATGGAACTTCGAACTGATTTCGAACATTTTGTAACAAGTAAATACATATTGCTGCAACTTTCCCCAAGCTTAAGTTTTTGATTTACTGTTTTTACTTAAGATGCAATCAGTAATACACCTGCTTAACTTAACTTTCCTTTAACGATTGCAAATATGCACAAACGTTATTCCCTTTTTGAGAAATAGTTTTGAATATTCTTCCATTTTCATTTCCCTTTTGGAGCCGCACGATAACAATTAAAGAAATTCATTAACTGTTAAAAAAGATTTGACTTATTCCATCTTCCTTAACAATGGACATAATTAATTGCAAGGTAACTGTTACTGGCTGTTTCTCTCTTGTAACTATCAGAACACATCATAAACTCTAAAAAAATTGTTTCATGGATTTCCATATTTTTGTGGGCGCCATAAAAATTGCTTTTTATACCTAGAGTAAAATTCCTTTCTGAAGCAATAAGCCATCATTATGTTATGGCCAACAACCTTTTTTCGTTTTACATGGCTACATTATCATATCCCAAAAAGAATTTTATCCTTTACAGGATTTCAGAGGTTAACAGTTATTAACCCAGCGTAGCAGGTACACTTTTTGCAGGCGAGATACAAGCACAGATTGGGAACGTCGCACATTCAGTTGGGATTTAGGAGGCGTTGGTGAACCATAATTAGGGTCTGGAAGAACTACTAGTAGTTTTAGACCACTCTATTGACCCTCCTCTAAAACATCCAATTCAATTTACGTGAAAAAATCTTTGGGATAGATGAATCGACATCTTTAAGACTTTATCGGGGAACGTCATGATATACAAGAGGGGGATTATACATATTTCCGGATTTTGTCATATATCTATGACATAAGAACAACAATTGAAATTATTTTTTCGTATAAACTTCACATAACAGTTATGCAAAACGATATTTCTCATTTCAACATTTGTTCAGTACAACAAATTAATTTCAGACAAAATTTTGTGAAAAAAATTTAGACCCGTTTTGTTGCCTATAAGTTTACAACTTTGTGGAAAGCAGCTTTTAAAGTGAAAATGATATCCACACTATTATATACAATATGAGAATACTGAAGTCATCAAAAGGAACTTGCTTACAACTCTCAGCGGGTGCTGTATGCAAGTTTCTTTTTCTTAATAAAATTTGGTACTCATTCTTGTTCCTAAATTCACTGAGAAAGAGGAGTAAGTTTGTGTCAATCCTAGGATTTTCAAAAAGAGATCGTTTCCCCCTATAATCAGATATTTCCGAAAAAAGGATTCTTGATAAAAATTCTGTCCGAAGAAACTTATTTAGCTAACAACATATAACTTGTAGAAGACATAGCACTTAAATAGAGTTATCATTAAAAGTTAAAGGAAATCAGTGGAGTGTCAGTAAAAAGAGGTGAATTTAAACATACAATACCAGTCAAAGCGTTCTCTTGTCAAATACTCTAAATTGGGATGAATACTACTTTTTATATAGGAGTACACCGGCCGGAAACTGTGAGCAAGTTCCTTTCGGACTCATGCTGAATCAAGAGACAGAATCAAGAATTAAATATGTTTTATAACTTCTGGTTTAGTGTTTACCTAGGGTTTAATGTTTAATTTATGTCTAAATTATGGTAACGGTAAACTTTGAACTATTTAGGAACTGTTTATTTCATTTCTACAAAATATTATTTACTTTTACTTACAATTAAAACTTAGCAGGATTAATGACTTTCGCCTTCAAGTGTAGAGCCGAGCAGAGTTATTGTCCCAAGCCCTTTGAATGACAAGGATAAAACTTTCAGCACTTTGAATTGCATGGTCACCTTCATTTGACCTGATCTAATTTGTTCCAATAAGTTTTTTCACTTCATTGAAAAATCTACAACAACTTTAAACACTTTAACATTCTTGAAGAGGTTTATTTGGTTACTAAGAAACGCAATGTTCTTTTTTGGTTCAAACTTTACAGAGTCCATATTTCTAAGAAAACGGAGAAAGTAGCCGGGTACCTGCCAGAGTAAAAGATGAAAAATCTTTTAACTTTCTTGATATTTCTTGTTAGTATTCTTATTTGCCACAAAATCATTCAGTCAGGTAGGAGGGTTTTATTTCTTTGCTTTTTTACCAGGAGTTTTCTTTTTCTTTTACAATTGTTTATAACTTCAAATTGTTAACGATATCAGCGAATAAAATATCATCAATAGATAATAGATTGTTTTCACGTCGAGCTTTTCACAATTTTGTCTGAAGATTGTTTTGAGCATCTGATTGAATCAAATTGACCAAACGTATTGCTAGTGAAAACCGTTACTTGAACGCACTGCTGAGGGATGTTGGAATTGCCCTAACAGGCTTTAGTTTTTATTATTTGACGACTATAATTTTGTATCTTGCGTGATCACATATTCTAAACTTTACCTGTTTGTGTTTATATTTGTATTAGACTAAACCCTAAATATTGCAAGTACGCTTTATCTCGTTTTCCCTCCAGGATAGAATGTTTTTGAACAAAAGTTTACTGGCTTGCTCACAAACCTTTGCAAATTAACTTTTTTCACAAAATCTAAAGTAACAGAAAGGAATACTTAAAGAAATATCCTATCATAAAATTTCTTCTACTACTAATGCTGTCTTTTTGCCCAGAGGTCTTAAAGTAGGTTTATATCTTTTTTGTATTAGTTCTCCTGAATTACGAAAACTTCATCATACATGTGTGCTTTCTTATTCAACGTCAAGTTACATTGTATACAGTAAAGTATTGTCAGCCAATAGTAACAATGTAAATGATAAGGCAATTGATATTCTGTCGTACTTTCATCTTAGTGGCCCAGGGTGAGTTTTTACAGTGAGAGGATTATACTCGGTTGTCTAACAAGAAACCAGAGGTGGTCCACGAGTCAAGTCAATATATTTTATCAACCATGACAATGTCTGTATTACGTACTTGTGTATATGTATGAATCTACACACACACATATATAAATATAAATAAATATATATATATATATGTATATATGTATATATATTTATATGTGTATCTGTGTATGTGTACATTCATACATATATATATATACATATATATATATATATATATATATATATTCGACACAGGAAATATGCTAAAGCAACACTGACAAACTCCTTCAGCTAATAACAATAATATTTGACAAAGGAAATGACTAAAGAAAGTATGCCAACATTTACTTGAGTAAATCAAATTTTTATTTATTATTTCAAATTTTCGTCTGTCTAAGTTTCTTGATAAAGTCTGTTGTAGACAGACGAAAATTCGAAATAATAAATAAAAATTTGATTTACTCAAGTAAATGTTGGCATACTTTCTTTAGTCATTTCCTGTGTCAAATATAAATATATATATATATATATATATATATATATACGTATGTCATAAGGAGACAAGAATCAAAAGGCCACGCTTTGGAAATGTAGTATATATATATATATATATATATATATATATAACATTTCCAAGGTAAAAGAGAAGACTCAGAACTTGTGTATAGAACTTAGAGTTTCGTGTCTTACACTCATCAGGTATACTGGTTATAAAACGTTGCAAAAACCATATATATATATATATATATATATTACAGGACATTTAGAACTACAACAATAGGTATAACTAGAACAACAGGACATAGTAGGTTGTTAACACTGTCTAAATATGTTAGTCTTTTGATTTGCAGTTAACGAGGAGGAATTTGTTCATGTGGCGACATTTGGCAATCAGTTTACTTCTTTTGTTTAAAAGTTCGCTTTTGTTATGGTAGTTTCAAGTTTCAAACTTTTTTTGTAAACAAAATGACCATGTGCGTCCATTGGTTGTGTAGGTCTTGGCGTCTTTAATTATCGACCATTTCAGCTTTGGGGTGGTTTTGTGATTCTCTTTTATGTCCCATACGTAGGAAGATATTGATGTACTGTTTTTGTACTTCCTGTTTGATAGCGATTGGTTATGTCCATTCCATCTGGTTTTGAAGTCTTTCTCTGTTAAGCCTAAGTAAACCTTCTTCGGAAAGTTGGGGGCAGTTACTTCACATTTATAAACGATTGATTCTTTGCGGCAGTCACCATTTAGGGGGCATTCGTCTTTCTTTCTGCAATTACATGGTTGGGTTTCTTTGCTTGGGTTGGAAGAGATCTTTTTGTAGTGGTTCTTGATGAGGGTTATATGTTTTGGGTGCAACTGTAGCTCACTTTGACATTGTTTTTGTTGAAAAGTTTTTTCAGGTGGTTTGCTTTAAAGTGTTTTTCGTTGAATAGAAGGAATTTCTTTGCTACGTTGGTGGATACATTTCTGATGAATGAGGGGTTAAACCAGATGATATTACGTGAGCGGTTTCTTTTCTTTGGTGGGTTGGGCTTGGAGTATTTCAGTTGGGTGTTTTTGTAGCCGCTTTTCTTCAGTGCTTCTTCGTATTCAGGTTTGGCGGTATCGAAGACGATTTCATTTGAGGAATGTTTTGATAGTCGTTTGGTTATGGCGGTTGGAAGTTGTTTTATAATCTGCTTGGGGTGGTTGGACGATGTATGAACGTAAAGCAGGGAGTCGTTTGGTTTCCTGTAGGGTTGGTAGGTTTTGCTTCTGAGGTTGAGGGTGACGTCGAGGAAGTTGGCAGAATAGAGTCCACAGGTGATTTCCATTTGTAGGTCAAGGGATTAAAATGATTCGACAATGGCCTTTCTGAGTTTGTCGATTGCTCTTCCAGTGGTGTTTAAAATAATCATGAGGCCATCATCTCTGTAGAGACCGACGTCGTTCTTGTCTACCAATGTAGGTAAATTGTTTAATATTAGTAGACCGATTAGTTCGCAAATTTCTGCTCCATCATAGCTCACCATGGTGACATCAAAGGAGTTATTAAAAGTTTTCTTGATCCAGGCTTCATGTCGAAGAAGAGTAGGGATTTTCTGCAGTGTAGGATTGTTCTTATTTCGTTTTCTGTTATGGCGGTGTGGGATTTTTCGAAGCCAAGGGCTTGGTGTAACAGTTGTTTGGATATAGAGGGGTAAAACTCTTTGATGTCGAATTGGATGAAAAGACATGAATCTTGTTTTCGATGGCGTTAAACCATTGTAATACGTCCTCGGTATTTCTCCACTGGTTTACTTTGATAGAATCACGGATATCGAAGTTGATTCTGTCGAGGATTGTTTTGTTGACTGCGCTCTGGATTTCCATCGAGCACTGTAAATGATAGCAGAAGAACTCTGTTACATTTCCTGTTGATTGAGTAATATCAGGAAACAGGGCTGTCAAAAGGCAAAGCGTGGTCTTTTGACTCTTTTCTCCTTATATCTCCTCATTTCAAATATCAAGAAACAGGCTTGTCGATATGCAAAGTGTAGTCTTTCACCCTCTGCATTTATATATTAAGCACTGTATAACGAGAAAAACGAAAAACATCCTTCATTTATACACATTTAAATATATATTTATATATATATATATATATATATGGTACATTCGATTCGGTTAACCGTATTAGAGTGCTCGATACATAAATGCAGAGCGTAATAAAAGAGATATAATAAGTTGGAAAGAATAAAAAAACTACACTATCCATTTCGACAAGCCTGTTTCGTGATTTTAGTCACTCATCAGGAAATGTTTCCTGACGAGTGAGTAAAATCACGAAACAGGCTTGTTGAAATGGATAGTGTAGTTTTTTTATTCTTTCCAACTTATTATATCTCTTTTATATATATATATATATTAATAACAAGGAAATGAGATTTTTCTAAATACTTCCTATGTTATTGTTGCTTCTAGCTATGATCAATGTCAAATATTATTTGAAAACAATATATTTCGGTAGTGTTACTACCATCAATAGGGCTAAAATTAGAAAGATATCCATATGAAATAGCTCCTAAGAAGTTCCAGTTTCAAACACAAATGTCCTTAAGTAATTCAATCTTTCATAAAACTGAACAAATATTTGCAAAAATGCTTAAAATCCTGTAGATATAATGCAGACTACAATTTTTTTTCATGAGTTAAATTACATTGTAACGAAAAGAGAAGTAATTTGTTTATCAGTACACTTCAAAAAAGGAGATGTAAATAAAATTATTCAACTCTACAATAACTTGCAAACAAATAACAAAGCCATAAGAGACCTCGACACTTATTTCAAAGGCCAGAAGCAATAATTAGAGATGAAGGGGAATATTTTCAGATTTTCAAACACCCTCACATTTCCGTTCTCTAAGTATTGAGGCGAATTACAAGCACTGTGATACAAGAACTAAAAAATTGAAATATGGTAATTTTACTAATTTTTGCTAATAACATTAAATAAGACAGATAAGTGATGTATTTGATGTTAGTTCCGGTGCATATTTTTAAATCATTGAATGGCGTTCGTTCAGTATTGGTACTTATAAGACTTAGCGATACAGTAACAATGTAACCGCGACGAACGTCCAAATAGAACTTAATTCTGAAAAGGTCTACAGTTAAGTCACTCTAATAAAATGTGAAATAAAATATGATAAACAACAAAACAATTGAATCAGTTGCATGCAAAGAGAATTACAACAATACAATTTTATGAAATAAACCAATTCCTATTTCTTAATAGGCTAGAAAACGAAATCATATATATATATATATGTAATGTATATGTATTTATATTTATATTTACATACATCATGGTACACGATTATTTTCTTTCATAATTTGTAGTTCCGATGTATCTATCAACTTCTCCAAGTACATTTTATCTAGAATAGCATCAATACTTTTCCTGTTTATCTGATTTGGATTCAAGGAGAGTTGTTCATAAAAAGTAGGATCTTGTAAAACGGCTGAAAAAGCATTTTTATATTTTTTCCTGTCCATAATTATAAGTGCTCCACCCTTGTTTTGCAACAAATTCCTTCCCAACTCATGAATAGTAAATAGTCAATCTTACTGCATTTCTTCGCAGTAATTTTATTGAGAATTTTTAGGTGTTTTTCTTCCTTTTCATTGGTAGTTTCCCCTATGACTAAATGTTTGGGAGCACCACTCTGTCCAACTGCGAAGAAAAAGTCTAAATACTTTCATTACGCGTTTCTTCTCTTGTGTTATTGTGACCTTCACTTTTTTCCTTCTCTTCCGCTCATTACATTGATGGCAATACAGATGTTGAAACCCCTACAACTTTTTTCACGTTTAGCTGGAGGGGAATTGACACTGTCAAACTTTAATAAGGTATTATGGGGGTTCATTTTCTAATTTTTATTAAGGTTTTATTTTTTATGAATGACAAAATAGGAGAATTTGAAAAGACCATTTTTAGGTAAGGGTAATAATTTATCATTATTTGTACTCACGATGAAGAATGCGTCCAATATTTTAAAAAGTATAGTGTCATGTAGTAAATAATACAGCTGTCTTTGTTAGAGAATTCATGGGATCTTCTATTGGCAAAAAATCATTTCTATTTAAAGACACTACTGATCGCAACATTTTCTGAAGGCTGTTCTGTTATATCCCCTGGTTACAGAGTAGAAAATAGGAAACTATATATTCGTCATATACGTATAACTTTGGAAAGTGGCAGTTTGAATAAAAAGGGGTGTATGGCAGGGGTATTTTTAGTTTATATTGGTTGGCAGTTGTTGGTTTCGTGTAGAGGGAAGTGAAAAGGTGTAATTTTCCAATCCGATTGCTGTGTGGAGACATATAAGTTGGTCACTAGAACAAAAATGTAGAAAAATTAATTTAGGATTTTATATGTTTGGAATCAACATATGAACTACAAAAGTTAAAAAAATTATCGCTAGGTGACTGATCATAATATGAAAGAATGAAAATATTATGGATAAAACAGACCCATATGCAATGACACTTGTTGTAAAGGGTTTTGTATTCCTTTAGTACTTTTTGTTTTTTAACGTTTTCCCCGGTAACTGGGGCTCAGACGGTGCTCTTCATAGGAACTTGGTCTTGTATTCTTCAAGTATATTTTGTATAAAAAAATCAATGAGCAGATTACCAAAGTGAACAGCTTTGCTGTATCCTTTTATTAACTTTTAAAAAACTATCTGAGAGATGGCTGACCTTTCTTATTTTTCAAGATAAATAACAACCATTAGCACCTCTATTGTGATCAATATTTAGGCACAAAGAAATAACCATGGAGACAAGAATAAAAGCTAAGAGGTTAAACTGAGAATCTCACTCATTTATTTTATTCAGAAAATGAGTCGTGTCACTTTTGTATGAAGTAGTATTTGCAGTGTTCATTCGGCAAAAATATGAAAAACGTGCACCATGTACCAGTGGTTGCTGGTGACGGAGGAAGGCTGACGAAGAAGCTCATTGATTGGATCCTACAGCTGTATTTTAAGTAGCAAATAAATTTGCTCCAAAAGACTGCATTATTAGGAGCAGCAAGGATCCTTCAAAAAGTAGTTCGTATTTAAAAGAACAAAAACAAATCCCTGGAGCTCTTTGCCATCAGGCTGTAAGCAACCAAAAGGCAACCGGCATCATATCAGCCTGCGGAAGATTAATAATAATTTAAACTTCACATGATTTTATTTGTAAATAAACGATCTAGAAAATTTACAATGAAATTGATCTACTCAAGACAGTTTGCAACACAACTGAGCTGTCACTGGATGTGAAGGACTGGAATTAGAAAGACAAGAAATAGCATAGTGAAGCCTAGTTGTGGTACGTCCTATATAGTGATACTCTCCATTTGGGCATATCACTAAGAGACAATGTATCAGCTGGTTACCAGATTATTCGTTGTCCATTCTTTGTTTCTCATACAGAAAATAAAGTATGATGCCCGTATACAAACGTTTATCGATCTTTGATGATAAATTTAACAATTTCTTCATTGAGCTCAAGGGACTTTAGCTTTAAAACAATCAAGCTATTTTTCCCAAATACACCAAGAGTTTCGAGGCTCAAGTTTACATAATACACTCTAAATCTTCTTGATAAATCGGATAACAACTGTTCGTAGCGTTGATTTTTATGGTCGAAGTTACTTTCTATATTGGTTTCAAAGCCAGCTGTAAGTTCTAATATTAGTAACTTGTCACCTTTCACTATAACAAGATCTGGCCTTTGGGCCTCACTTGTTATTATAGGCGGGTTGGGATAGCCATCAATATCAACATACGCTTGTAAACCTTGAGATGTAACGGTTTTATAAATGTGAAGAAGAATTGAGTTGTGTTTCCAGTTGTATCTAAACTCGTCTAATGTAGACTGACATCCACCGATAATGTGGCCGAGATTTTGTTGGCGATCACAAAATCTGCAGGTGGAGTCGTTGGTTATCCCCCACTTGACTGCATTAGTAGCATTTGCAAGCGTATTGTTTGGGTAACGGACGACAAAACTGAAGATGTTCCTCGGGAGGTGGCTAATGACGTTGGACCATTGATTGATCAATTTACTGTCGGCATACTTCCACATAGATATAATCACTAAACTTTGTGTGGTTAAGTCATCGATTAAATGGTGCTCGTCCGACAGGCGAATTTTCTTCAAAGCTTCACGAGTTTTATTGAATTGATCACATTGAACATTTACCGCAGCTGTGGATTTGTGGATTTTACGAAAATTCTCGTTATGCGAACTGCCAATTTTGTTTCAAAATAATAATAATAATATCAATAATAATAATAATAATAATAATAACAAAATCAATATTATTCTTCCGGTCTTAACAAAATAACCATGTCTGTAATAAAATAAACTTCCATAAAGAAAGCTATCTTTTTGATTTTTTAAGCGATACTGCGATCTCTAGACATTTCAGTACTCTATTGAGAATTGATTGGAATCCGGTATTGAAGCCAATTTGGTGCAAAGATAATTTTTGGTGCTATTACTTTGTCAAGAGCTTTGGTTTATTTCTCACAGTATCTACATTTCGGGTCATCAACAATTTTGATTTTATTAGCTGGGTAGTTTTTTGAAAAGAGATACGGTTTAAGGGGTCCAAGTTTCAAACCCTTTATCTCTGCTTTCAGGACCAGAGCTTCGCAAACGCTCATGGGTTTGTGTTTTGTCTACCCCAGTTCAGTTTCCACGAACCGTACTTTTTCCGTAAAGAGGTTACTCTTGTCATCGTTGCTTGAACTGCTCTGTTGCTTTTTCCTTGGTCTCGATTTTTAATTTGTGCTGTTTTCGTTGGCTGCAAAAAGGTCTCAATATCTTCGTTAACTACGTCTTCTGGGCTGAATTCTTTACTAAATTCATGGCTTCTTTAGTGATAGGGTTAATTTTTGGCAGTTTCCTAAGCTTGAATGTATTTTATCATTCAATCTTGTTTGTGTCCAGGTACTTTAGAACCCTTATGAAGGTTATTTACATAAACTTTTGAGGTTACTCGAGCGTCTTCCATGTTCTTTACTGGGAAAATGTGAGCAATTTAACGTCATCTGTTTGGTGGTGTATATTGTAGCATGTGTATAGTTTCTTGCTATTTGTACCCATTTCTTTCAGGTCTTAAATCGTGTAGTTTACGACATTGAAAATGTACGCTCAGGCTATCTACTGCTGTGATTTTATTCTGTGATTTCATCCATATACTTAATACTAATTGAAATCACCTGCATTACCAATCGAGTGGGTCTGAACTCTTAATTTTCTTTTCATTTGAGCGTGCTTTATTCCTTCCCCTTCATTCAAATCGTAGTACTTGCAAGCTTCTTCCTGGTCAATTTCAAAAATGTTGTTGGAACATCCAAGTCGATTGATGATGTGGTCGTTAGTCTTCCTTCCGTTGAATGTGGCTGTATCACACTTTCCCGGTCCGAATGCCATTCAATGTTGTCACTAAAACTTTTTACTACTGTCAAGAGAGATTCTAGTTCACTGTTATCATTATCATACAGCTTAATTCATCCATGTAGAACAAGTGTTTTAAGATGTTTTGAGTTTGTATCCAGATGCATCGCTATTGAGTTCAGTAGAGAGAGGAAGGAGGACGAAACAGAATAGTTTTAATACAGTAAGTCTCCTTGAAAGATCACTGGTCTGATGTTCCATAGTTGTGATAAATAAATTGCTTTGTGTTCTACATTGCCAAAATGCATTTTAAAAACTTAACAATCATTAAAGAAAACTAGTAACTTTCGGGAGCTTTTAGTATCCAGGAGTGTTGGACGCAGTCAAAAGCTTTGGAGAAGTCATTCGATGCAGTGATTAAGTTACAGTGTTTTGAGTTTTCTAGAATCATTCTATTTATAAGCAAGTAATTTTTGAAGACAAAGGAATTGGTTTTTCATTTTGCTCCAAAGCTAATGTTTTGTTACTTTTAAGGTAAAAGTAATAGGAGTATTTCGAAATTGATTCTTAAAACTTGTAAGTGATGGAAAGACATGTCATCCCTTGATAGTTCTTTTAGTTTTCTATCTCCAGCTTTAGGAAGGGGCAAGATGGTATCCTCTGGTAACTATTGTGGTATATCCTCTGGATTGACCACAATTGTTAATAAAGTTTTGAAAAGTGCTGTATCAGCTGATAAGAGGTTATAAAGCTTAGAATTTGGCACTTTGTTTATTCCCGACAATTTTCGGTCCTATGATCCCCTGAGTGCTTTTTTGGGGGTATCTTTACTGCTTTTCATTTTTATTGTCCAGGTTTCTCTACCGTTCTGTGCTATTTTTAATAAATCTAAGCTGCGTCATCATTGTTTTTTTGCGATTTTTATCAATATATTTTCTTGGATCTTTAGACATCTTTCACAGGTAGTGCTTTTCGAATTCTATTTCGTGTTTTTTTGTTTTCCCTGCAGAATTGGCTTTTGTCTGTGTGCCATATTTGGTTTTTGTTTGTAGAATTTAACTCGTTACTCGAATACTCGAACTTTTTTTGCTTTCAGCCGTACCTTCTGTATAATTTTTTCTTTAGCCAAAGGAAAATTATCATGGCTTCTTTTTTTCAAATTTCATTTCCACTTTTTGAATCTTTGGTGTTTTTAAGTTTGCTTCTCAGCTTCTCGAAGGTTTTCATTTTCTCTTTGTACCTTACTCTTGCATGCTGGGTCTTGGTCGTGCTCTTTCTTTTTCTGTATTCTTTAAGTTTGTACTAAGCCTTTTTCTGATTTCAAACGCTGTAGCAGATTTAAATTTATTGATGACCTTAATATCATTTTGTATAAGAACAATTTTTTTTTAGTTTTAACGTAATTTCCCCCCAGCAATTGGGGCTCAGACAGTGCCCTTCAGAGGGACTTTGATTTGGCAGTGAGGAATTTCTTGGCCGGATGCCCTTCCTGACGCCAATCAATGCCTTTTTTTTTCTTTGCAAAGTTCCAAATTCTCCTCGACAGCTCGGGGAATCGAACCCGGAACTCTTGGTTACTGTGCAGTTGCACTAATCATTAAGCCATTTTGTATAAGAACTATCATCAGGGTTAATGCACCTCTATGTATCTGCATGACTTTCAGACTTTCTTTGGTGTACTGAATTTTCGGTAGTGTTTTTTTTAGGTATATATATGCGTATTCTATTATATTGACATGTTGGATGATACTATCCTTATTAGACAACATAGTTTTTCTGTCACAGCATTTTTGTCTTCCTAGTCATTTCTTTCTTGATCAGGAACATTTAAATGGTTGACTGGCTACATTAGCTGAGTCTTTGCAAGTTTGTTTATGGAACTCCTCTCTTGGACTATTTCTTATGTTCCCTGCTACTGTTTATTCAACTGTTGTGTTTACCACAGCGTCTCTATCAATTAACTTTTACTCTCGCATTACGTTTCTTCTTACAGGATCCTGTTTTTTGGCATCAACATATTTTGGTTCACTATTTCCATTTTTTCTCCCTAAGTGTGTTTGATGATGTTCTGAGTAGATTGCTCTAAGGCACTGTAAAAAGAAACTCAAAATTTGGCGGTACTGTTCTTCATCCTACTGGTTTGCTTTTTTTTTTGTTTTCTTGACTTAGAGGACAGTTTATAGTGTCACCAATGGATTAGCACCAGGTTTTAAAGTCCTACCATCTCATTCTTTCCAGAAGTGTCTATTCCTATAGTAGCGGTTTTGATCTCAGGCCGATTTCTCTCAAACGTTTACGCTCTTTGTTCACCTAGGCGATAAGAGATGTAATATGTTTGATCCGGTCTTCTTTTCTGTGTTTTGTTTATCTTAGTCTTATTTTCAAGAGCTAAATTGTAGGCTGTACCATCATCAATATAATTTTCGAGACACCATTTCAGAGCATGACACAAATCTGAACAGCAATACATCCGACACAACCGGACGCTCTGTATTGAAATCAGAACTCGCATTCTCCTAGTTGGACTGTTAACCAAGGCTAATGAATTCCATCTTCCCAAAAATAACAGGAACAACACCTTGCCTAAAAGTTATCTGTAAGCAGTTGTGGAGAAGGGAAACCTCATTTACTCACGTGAAAATTCCACAACTGGATGCATTTTAAGGTCATATGCAGTAGATATTATTATTACTATTATTATTATTTTTTTTAAAATTATAACTCAGGCATTGAGGTTATATCACCGTTGTTTAGTTAACTGAGCGTCTCATAACTCATGAACCAAGGTTTAGTGATTTTCTCCACCGTCAGTTTCATTTGTAATACCTTTCTCAAGATTCTGGTAATCACTAAGAATGCAATTTTCTGCAGTAGTTCAGTTGAAAATTTCCCCTTAGTCTTTTACATCCAACCCTCTTCGTTCTTTGATGCGACTCTGAGAGTGCCAACTACAATCGGTACAACATCTACTTTTCACAGATTTGACAATCTCTTTACCTCCCATTTAATACTTACCAACTAATTGATCCTTCGTCCCCACAGCATTNAACTCTTGGTTACTGTGCAGTTGCACTAATCATTAAGCCATTTTGTATAAGAACTATCATCAGGGTTAATGCACCTCTATGTATCTGCATGACTTTCAGACCTTCTTTGGTGTACTGAATTTTCGGTAGTGTTTTTTTTAGGTATATATATGCGTATTCTATTATATTGACATGTTGGATGATACTATCCTTATTAGACAACATAGTTTTTCTGTCACAGCATTTTTGTCTTCCTAGTCATTTCTTTCTTGATCAGGAACATTTAAATGGTTGACTGGCTACATTAGCTGAGTCTTTGCAAGTTTGTTTATGGAACTCCTCTCTTGGACTATTTCTTATGTTCCCTGCTACTGTTTATTCAACTGTTGTGTTTACCACAGCGTCTCTATCAATTAACTTTTACTCTCGCATTACGTTTCTTCTTACAGGATCCTGTTTTTTGGCATCAACATATTTTGGTTCACTATTTCCATTTTTTCTCCCTAAGTGTGTTTGATGATGTTCTGAGTAGATTGCTCTAAGGCACTGTAAAAAGAAACTCAAAATTTGGCGGTACTGTTCTTCATCCTACTGGTTTGCTTTTTTTTTTGTTTTCTTGACTTAGAGGACAGTTTATAGTGTCACCAATGGATTAGCACCAGGTTTTAAAGTCCTACCATCTCATTCTTTCCAGAAGTGTCTATTCCTATAGTAGCGGTTTTGATCTCAGGCCGATTTCTCTCAAACGTTTACGCTCTTTGTTCACCTAAGCGATAAGAGATGTAATATGTTTGATCCGGTCTTCTTTTCTGTGTTTTGTTTATCTTAGTCTTATTTTCAAGAGCTAAATTGTAGGCTGTACCATCATCAATATATTTTCGAGACACCATTTCAGAGCATGACACAAATCTGAACAGCAATACATCCGACACAACCGGACGCTCTGTATTGAAATCAGAACTCGCATTCTCCTAGTTGGACTGTTAACCAAGGCTAATGAATTCCATCTTCCCAAAAATAACAGGAACAACACCTTGCCTAAAAGTTATCTGTAAGCAGTTGTGGAGAAGGGAAACCTCATTTACTCACGTGAAAATTCCACAACTGGATGCATTTTAAGGTCATATGCAGTAGATATTATTATTACTATTATTATTATTTTTTTTAAAATTATAACTCAGGCATTGAGGTTATATCACCGTTGTTTAGTTAACTGAGCGTCTCATAACTCATGAACCAAGGTTTAGTGATTTTCTCCACCGTCAGTTTCATTTGTAATACCTTTCTCAAGATTCTGGTAATCACTAAGAATGCAATTTTCTGCAGTAGTTCAGTTGAAAATTTCCCCTTAGTCTTTTACATCCAACCCTCTTCGTTCTTTGATGCGACTCTGAGAGTGCCAACTACAATCGGTACAACATCTACTTTTCACAGATTTGACAATCTCTTTACCTCCCATTTAATACTTACCAACTAATTGATCCTTCGTCCCCACAGCATTGACTTCTCCTGGAAAAGCTGTTTTTTGAGAGGCAATTGTTAGTTACCTTGTCAACAAGGGCAACATCTGCTCTTCTAGTTGATACTTGCTCACTTCTTTAAATGTTAAAACCCCACAGCACCATGAATTTTTCATTCTGAAATACCACCTTTTGCTTGTACCCAAACCCCTTCTCAGTCCTCTCAGAGGCATAATTTTTGCAGGTTTCCCAATGTTTATCCTCCTAACCTTACCGTGTGTTCTATTATACTCTATTTGCACAAGAAGAAATGCATGCACTTACCATCCGAGTAGGGACAGTTTGTTTTACACCACACAGTCTACAATATGGAGACAGCTGTGTGGTCAGAAGTTTTATGTAGTTGGAATGTAATACAAGTTCTTGCGTTGCAAACAACAAAACTTTATTTCCAATTTTGAAGTCAAATTTCTGAGCCAAGACCTTTTATTTTAGAGATCAACTTAAACCTTGTGCTATATTTTTATCAGTTGTCTCAGAAATATCCCCTGCGTTCTCCTTTTATTCTTCTTTCTTACTTCATTATTGTTATTATTTTATTGAAGTTATTGCAGAAACCATGTTATTGTTGAATGGACCTGTTGGATATCAAATTATATTCCACTGCCTTAGTTATCCAGAGCCTCCTTAATGACTCCTGCCGATCCCCACAAACAACCTTTCATAAATGTGCTGAAATTTTCCATGATGTCCAACTTCCGTAAACAACGTTTAAAGGTTTTGCTTACTGTGCCTAACATTCCTATGATGATCTGAAATTAATGACTCTTTCTTGGTACTGCCAAATTCTCTTCAATTCCCCGCTTCAAATCTTGGTATTTTTCAACTTTTTTCTTCTTGCTATCTTTTACTCTCATATCAAACTGAAGCAAAGGTGACAATCTGTCTCCCTGGAGGATTCCTCTTTCTATCTTCACTTTTCCTAAGCTTACTCTACCCGATGCCAAATCTGTCTACCATAAGTGCACACTTTTACTCAAAAATATTTGCATATTACCAGCCATGCCAATGATCTTCATACAATTTCTTATCCACGAATGTGGAACCATGCCGTTGGCCTTCTTATAATGTATTCAGCTCATGGCAAGTCTCACTTGTCTCCTTTTACAGTTCCTTAATACCATTTGATCAATCAGTAACTGGCCTTTCGATCCCTTTGCCTGTTTTGTATACCCTCTCTGCTCATCTGGCAACAGATTATATCTTTCTAATTGTGCAAATATGTAATGGGCCGAAAGGTTGATGTTTATTATTATTTTTTAAATTTGTATTTATTATTTTTTCATTTGTTTTTTACTTTTTATCATCATCATTATTATCATTATTAGCATTACCATTGTTATTATCATTATTACTATTAATAGGAGTAGTATTACTATACTATTTATAACTGTTATTGAGAAATATTTATTTTTAGAATAATGCTCTTAATCATAGGAATGTATACACTGCTATTGATGGCTAACTCATCACTGCAGTTCCAAAAATGGTGAGGCATACGAATGTGTGTAAACAAGTAGCAATAACATGAAATATTCAACTCCTGAAGCTCATTATTTCAATTTTGAATTCAATGCTGTCTAATTTATTTTTTAAACTTGAGTCTTTTCCAAGACCAGCATCAATTGGAATTGGATCTTAAGGTAGATGCACAAGCACACATTGAATTATTTCCCTTAACTATCTACATTTTTAGTCCTTCCACATGACCTGCCTTAAGAAACGTGATTGTGGTTTCTTGATGTTTGTCAGAAGTGCTTATTTTCGACTGGTTTGTCTCAGAATCAATTTAATGGCTACTTGTTTGATGTGGGATATTCTTAGCACTTTAAGGAAGACCCACATTTCATTATTTTCTTTGCCATTTAGTTACAGATTGTGAATGCTTTACAGTTGTACTTTGACAGACAAGAGCATATTAGTTTACAAAAGTGTGCATCAAATGTAGTTTTCTTGTTGGTCAGAAGTTGATCAACTGTAAATTTTCTGTGCTATGCGTATAATGATCTATTTCTCATCTTTGGCAATCTACATAACAGGTGTTGCGATGCAGTTGAATGATTTTACACATTTCAATTTTTTCCATTTGCAAAGATATTACAGAGTATGATTTCATTATTTTCCTTTTTTGTTATAACCATTCAATTTTCTTCACATGACGATCAATACTTTTCTTTGTACTGCTTCTATTGCCTGTATTCCTGAGATTTTGTAACTTGTCTTCGAAATCGGCGATTAAGGCAATGTAGTCAGCAATGTGCAGATTGTTAATATTTGTGCTTTCAACTGTTATTCCAAGTTTATTTGACACTTCTCCTAGAATAATTTCATATATAAAGTGAAAATAAATAGAGAAATACTACACAAATCTGCTGAACACCCTTTCCGATGGCATATTTGTTATTAATGTTGCATCTTACTCTGATCAGGGCCGACTGGACGTAATACAGATTTTGGACGAATTGTAGGCCTTTTGAGCCCATTCTAATATTTACATTAAGGGAGATAAAACAAATGCTAGGATATTATACTACATGGAGTCTAATACTATATATATATAATATATATATAATATATATATGTTTTTGAATGAATTTATTTATTAGAGAGATCGATGAACTTACACATTACTTGCAATTTCGATAAACAACAAAAGTCAATAATGTACCTTAATAATGAACCTTTGATCTTTCAGGTTTTTTTCGAAAAGAAAATTATACAACAGAAATTCCTTTGAGGCGATTGTATCCAAGAATAGACAAACATTTTGAAGGGATAGAACCAATAAAAAAACCCACAAAAGGTAAGTAATAGACATTTGCATACTCCTTTTCTTCCATTCCTGATACAGTGTCTTTCTTTTTTTCCCTCCTTTTTCTTTGATATTTGTTTTTGTTTTCCACACTTGACCTTTTCTCTAAAAGCCTCCTTGTTTGTTACCTGGTCTATACATAATATTTTAGCAGTCTTTTTTTGTCAATAATCTCACAGTATTATATTTTTTTCCATTGATGATTAGTTTTCAGCTTTTGTTGAATTACTAACTGCTTTATTCCCTTGACACCAAAAATATGTATTTGTATAATTCAGGTATTCTCCAGTTGGATTATATATATATATATATATATATATATATATATATATATATATATATATATATATATATATATATAATCCAATATAATATATATATATATGTGTATGAATGTATATTTCAACAACAAAGACATTTTGTATGATAGGACAAGCTTTCGTATATTTACTTCGTCAGGTCTGGTCCACATTTACAATGCAGGCGTATATAAAGTAATCTAAAATACCACGAGAGTAAAATTTACAATGGGGTTTATTTATTTACAGTCCCTTAATAGAATAAAAATTTTTAAAAATATAATAGAAACACAAAATGTGTGTATTAGTTAAACATACATGGTAAAAACAATAAAAATTTATTTATTTATTTTTTTAAAGGCCACATACATATTTTTTATATTACTATATATATATATAGTAATATAGAAAAGTGAAAAGCCTGTTTGCATTAACTGGATTGTTTATGAAAGTGAAAAATAAGTCTGCAGCAAACTAGATTCAAACCAGTGCCTATGGCTATCATGTGCACATGCTGAATTATCTGGCATGTCCTTCACCAGATCATTTTTGCAACCATATACTCTATTTACGCTCCGCCCTTTTTTCTCCAAACCCCTATCGTTCCCAATCATGCATATAAGCCTGAGTTTCGCACAGAATGAACGACTTCTCTTTCAAGGTCAAATCAACGGATTCCAACATAGATTGAGGGCAAGGAAATTGTATCAAATAATATAATAAATAAAAATGATCTGCTAAAGGATAGATGCCTCTGGCTCAGGTGGGAGAGCATGTGGCTCTGACAGCCATAGAGACATTTTTGAATCCAGTTCGGCGCAAACATGTTTCACTTTTCCCTTATTTCAAATCCTCTCCATCTATACTAAACAGTAATATATTTTTGGAAAAGATATCCTCGATCTTACATCCTTGTCAGCATAGATCTTCATTAACGCTTGACCCCCTAACACAGATTCACATACAATGTTACTTTTGCACTTACAAAGCTGGTGTTGGAGTTAAAAAAGAGTGAAATCCATCCTTTGTTAAAGTTTCTTTCTTTTTCTTAGAGGTACACCTGATTAAAATTAGTTCCGTTAAGATTACTTCGAGGCACGAGTAAATGGAATCACAAATCTATTTGTTAAAAAAGCTCTCCATAAACTTGGTGATCCTAAAAGTAACATATGTGTATCCACTAATTTTTTTTGTTTTTGAATCTGTGAGAAAGAGGTTTATTCTAAAAAATTTAGCTTTTTACACGTACATCATAGATTTTTAATTGGATACCCTTAAGCTCAAAGGATGTAAAATCTACCTTTAGAGTCTGAATAAAGACTTTATGCATTCATCAAAATTTACGTTTTATCTGGTTATTTTGTCAGGAAGTGGGGGAATTTCCTCACAAGGGGACTTTTTAAACAAAACTATTTCATAGCAGTAACAAGTAAGATTTTTTCGAAAGATATCTTACCGATATCACACACACACACACACATATATATATATATATATATATATATATATATGTATATATATGTATTGCGTCTCGAGTCGTGTAAAGTTTGTTTGTGATGTATAAGTTGTTTGTTTGTGATTTTTCCCCTTTTTTTTGTTTGTTTTGTTTTTTTATGTTATTATTTTGTCAAAATAGAAGCCTTAACATCTGGCTGTTTGGAGTTTACTCCTAATACTATATATATACTACAAATATCATTATAATCAACTTACTTCATTTCAGTCATATGCTAAGTCCCACTTTTCTCTTTTATATTATTCCAAGCATTCCGTTGTTTGCGTTCTCTGTGTTAAGAATCAACTGTCACAAGGACTTTTCTACATTCCTTTATTAAAAAGAGCACCTGTTGTTCCAAAAGGTTTTTGTCCCATACAAAGAGTAAGCCAGGTTTGATGGAGAATATATAGTGGTCCTCACGTCCGTATGGTTTAAGTTAAAAGCATTGCTTTTAAAAATTTGAGTTGTCATGTCGCTTGAATATCAGTTACAAGATACCAGTATCTACTGTCCCATCCATTTACAGCAAACAATTATTAAAATTTTGAGCACAGTTTAGAAAAATGTGTATGGTATACCCCACACCGAAATACCAGTTTGAAATGGCATGATTTTATCAACAACAGATGAAAAATGGTGTATGAGATGTGCTCCTTTAAACAAGCGATTGCATGTCAATGTGCTTTAAAAATTTCCTATGAGTGGACAACATTGTCCTGTACTATTAAAAGAAAACGCAGTTTTAAAAACTAGCGAAGCAATTCACCGCATATAGTTTATCTAGTTACACAGTTTTTACGATGGCAAGGTCTGGTATTATTTACTTGTTCCACTCTGTTATTATTTGGGAGGAGTTCTGACAGAATATCATTAGCTAGTCAAGCATTCGGAAGACTGCAAAACATAGTATGGAAATAAACAGAAACTAGACTGGAGAGAAAGCTAAAGTATGCACTGGTCCTCTCAAACTCCTGTATGCCTGTTAATTTTGGAAGTGTACAGTAGGCAAGCCGAGAAAGAGAATTCATTTTATACAAGGTGACTTAAAAACCTGCTGCACATCAAACAGCAGAGCAAAGTATCTGACATTGAAGTTCTTTTAAATGCAGACTTCGAGAGGATCCTTACCATGCTAAAACTTGCACAGCTCAGGTGGGTTGATCATATGTGCCGCACCTCGTATCAACGAATTCTGAAGAGCCAGTTCAATAGTGAGTTAAAAGAAAATAAGTTTTGTTAGGGAGAGCCATGGATGCACCACAAGGGCTCCTTGAAGTGCTGTAGTATCAACCACAAGACTCGAAAAGAAGCAGCTCGTGACTGCCTCTCCTGGCTTGTCTAAGTAGATAACTTGTTTTGAGATGACGCCTGTAGAAAGGAGGAGCAACAAAGGTGTGGGCGGAGAAAGGCAGGATAAGCAACCCCTACCAGTCTGGCTTTCTTTGGATCCCCAGTGTTAGCATTGTAACAATTGTCAGGGAGAGGACTGGAGTGTTCAGCGATCTTCGTCCCCACAACCCTTAGACACTTAGTGAGGCAAGGAGTGGTAATCTTTGATTGCGCAGGACGAACATCATTGCAATAAAAGTATACGGAAATAATAAACGATAAATAGTATTAAGGTACCTGCATATTACAAGGGTTATAAACCCCCCCCCCCCCCACTAATCACTGTCATTCAAAATATGATAAAATACAAATGTCAACTTTTCTTCTCTGCGATTCACGCAGAGATAAAAGACATTTAAAACAATTAGCTTTTGAATGAAAACAAAACAACCGTCAGAAACCATGGAAATTCATCCTAACCTCATCGAATGGGAAGAGGGCTTTCATTCGAGAGGATGAAAGGGGATTTTTTATTGTGAAGGTTTATTTAAGGTGTTACGCTATTGGAATTAGCAAAATGTCCTAGTTTATGAACTTAAGTTAACAAATGAAAAAAAGAAGTACAAGGAAATATTAATAGGGAAGTAGATTGACTTCCTCTAAAATTTAAAGATGATTACAAAGTATTTAAAATAATGTTTTTTTTCAACAGATTTAATTGTTGTGGGTATGTTGTGTGACCCTTCACCTGATGGATCAATACCAGCTATAGAAGCTTCATTTTCTCTGATTAAAGAGGACTTAAAATCAGGCAGCAGAAGACTTTTGATACTCTTGGTTGTATCTTCAGATTCTGTTTCAAACTTGAACGCTCTTACAGATCATGTGACAGAGAAATTAAAGATATATATAGATGACGGCTACATTAAAGTTATAAAAATTCCTCAAGCTCTGTACAGTAACAGTCCAAAAAACTATTTATTTTCCCAGATGTCATTGGGTCACTCGATACCTTTGCTGGAACGTATTCGAAGAATAAACCTACGAGTTGCGTACATGATGAACTACGCATTTATACATGGCCTTAATTTCATATTCTATGATGATTCTTTAAGTCCTCATCCAGGAGCAATTAATACCATCATAGAAAAATCAAAAAACGTTAAGCCCAATGTACTCAGTATGGATTTTGGTGTGGATTTTTATGGGCGCTGGTATTCTATAAAACATATACAAAATGTAATATGGTATCTTTACAATCTTCCATATTTTACGGACCTCAAGCAGGCTTTGTTTCTGTATCACTTTAGTTCATTCTCAACAGAGTCACAGAAAAGTGATGTTATTTTCACTCAAAATACCCCTCAGTGGAGTACCAACTTTGAAACAGTTGTTAAGTCAAATATGACTATGCACAGCCCTGAATTGGTTAGTTCCCCTAAACGTTATAGCACACCATTTCGCATGAAGTATCCAAAAGAAGGGGAGACTATAGAATTCTTATTAGCAAAGCCCCAAATACTGTTGAGCGTCAAAGTTGTAACTGGCGTTGATAAATTTCTTGTTGATGCATTGTCGTCAGGTAAATTAGAAGCCAGCTATGATGAAGATTGTAAGGTTTATAACATTTTATCCACCTTTGAGACAGGTGATGCATATTACAAATGGAACTACGGACATATTGTTTACTGTCTTCGAATTAAAATAAATCAACAACAAACTTCCTGGACTGCCATCAGATACATACACATTATGTAACGAATCATTAAGTATTATTAACTATGCACAAAAGACCTTGAAAACAAACTTTGTACCACTGTCGTCTAAAGAGCCTAGAACAAAATTGTAGGTTTAAAAGTCTATTATCGTGGCTCTCAATGTTTTACCTGAGATTTAGTAAATTTCTTAAGACAGTTTAGGCTTTCACAAATTCAGGCTACTAACGCTTTAATTATTCAACAAAATAAAATACAGTATATCGAATGTGAAAACTTTTTCACATGACAATGCGTACAGTATATACCAAAGAAAGAGAAGAATTAAGTCATGTACTTTAAGTAAAATTATGTTTATAACCTGCAGTTCACCAGTTTAGTTTTGAAATATGTATACCTATATATATAAGATATGATAAGTTGGAAAGAAATTTATTACATGGCCATATCCAATTCTTTTATCCTTTGTAACCAGATTAAGATGTGCTATATATATATATATATATATATATATATATATTTTTACGACCACTCAAGCCTATTGTTGGGATGAGTTATGTGTAACAAAGTCTTTAGCTTTTATCATTTATGGAAAAATAATTTATTTGATGTCATTGGTACAAACAAGATACGGTACAAATTGCTTCATTTTTTCAACTATTCCTGAACCAGGCGCATTATAAAACAAGCCGCTCACATAGATAACAGTGATAATATTGTATCATTAACGCATTACCCTTAGCAAAGGCTAGCGTTTGATTTTCAGCAAAAGGGTTTAAAAATGATGAATGATACAAGGAAAAGTTACAAAAGGACTAGGACGCTGCAGTAGAAAAAAATAATAATAAGAAAAGCATTCAGAGAGAGCAAACCTCCGCTAAGCAGCTTCAATATTTGGTAAATATTGCTGTCCTGCATTCATTTGAATAAAATCACATTACATGCTTTCAACAATAAGCATAATGCTTCCATTGTCTTTTTCTCTTGTTATACATTTTTATATGAATAAAAAGTCCTTTTTTAGGTTTACTTTTTTTTCTTAGATGTTTTTTTTTTTTCATGAAATGATAACACATACTTACATTTTCTTGAATACATATGTCATGTATGTTTTTTATCTTTCAATTCCGCACTGGCGCACGATCGGCACATGCTGTTTTATTCTGTGGATCATCCTTAAGGATACTTATTTCATTTTTGTCATTTTTAGACGAAAACATAGCTTTGGTCGAGGTAATAATTTTAATAAAAATTCCTGCTGCATTCTTTTACTTTCCCCCACCCATCAGTTAAAAATAAGATTCAAATTTATTGAAACCTGATGCTTCTTCTGATCGTATTTCTGAAAACACAGAAAAACCTTATTGAAAAGAAAGTAAGCCACTCTTTGACTTCGAACCGGAGATTCCCCGTTTACTAGTCAGGCGCTTTAACCAATTAAACCAGAACACCATTTCTTACAAAACAGTAAAGGAGCCGTGGCTTAATGGTTAGTGCAGTTGCACAGTAACCAAGAGATTCCGGGTTCGATTCCCCAAGCTGGCGAGGAGAATTCGGAACTTTTACAAAAGAAAAAGCCATTGGTTGGCGTCAGGAAGGGCATCCGGCCAAGAAATTCCTCACAGCCAAAACAAAAGTCCATCTGAAGGGCACGGTCTGAGTCCCAATTGCTGGGGAAAATGACGTTAAAAACAAAAAAAACCAAAACTATTTGTTACAAAACAGTGTTTTCTTTTACATCCACAAAGGTTTGTTGCTCTTTAGGGTAGTTGAACCATTAAGAAAAGCACTCAGCGAGCCCCAACTTTCGTCGATCAACACTAAAATTTGAACAGTTCTTTCTTGTGACCCAATATTTCCAGTAAATTTTATTCAGATCCATTCGTATTTTTCAGACTTATTTTGAACACAGACACACAAAAGGACAAATGTAGGCGAAAACATAACCTTCCTGGCGGAGGTAATAAAAATCATTGTCTAGTAGTTTATGTTCCAATGTTAGGTTTTCAGAGGTCAAGTCGTTATCCAATTTGTTATTTATAATGAAGCAATTGATTCTGTGTAGTACCCCTCCTCAGAAAAAAGCCAGTTGCTTGGAAAAAGATGACACAATTTACTAAACCAAGTTCTGATGAAAAATTTTCGAGCTGGTAGGGCAAGACAACGCCGCTTTTTTGGTCAAATATGCGTAGTAGTAGAAAATACCCAAACTAGAACATTTAGTAGTATTTAGTATTCAATTAGTAGAGAACAACCTTCGGAGAGAAGCAGGGCAGATTCTTATCCAGAGTTCTCTTTTTGGACTTCTTTTTTTGCTCTTGTAGCTGTATCTGCTTATTTTCATAAAACCCCATTTTCCGCTCGTGTGAATAAAGTCCGAGAGCATTTAGCGCTTGACAATAACGCTTTCCATCCAGAAACTTTATC
This sequence comes from Morbakka virulenta, assembly GCA_003991215.1. Taxonomy (NCBI): domain Eukaryota; kingdom Metazoa; phylum Cnidaria; class Cubozoa; order Carybdeida; family Carukiidae; genus Morbakka; species Morbakka virulenta. Next base: position 782,150 of record RDPX01000149.1, read on the forward strand.
GCTTTGGAGCGTCACTTTGAAGAACAGTATGGCTGCTATACATGTGATTACTTTTGCTCAAAGGAGGAAAACGTATTTTTAATCCTGTTATTACAGCGCTGAGCTATCGCACTAAGAACAGGAAAATTTTGGATACGGAAACTAATTCTAGAAAGACGATCAAAAGACTTTTGTATCTTGTTGATTAAGTATTGTTGCTACTTTATCATTTTTATTTCTTCAGAGCCTTAAAAATGTCTCTTACCCAATTTAAAAAGTTACTATTATAGGCTGCGTCAACGGGCCCTAGTGAACGACTATACATAACGTTACGGCACCTTTCCAATGGTGATCCTCAAATCTTTATTGGAAGCAGCTTTAGAGTTAGTCAGCCTCCACGTAGTCATATCAAAAGTGAACATAGTGATGTTGTATTGGCTCCCTTATGGCTGTATCTTTTGTTAACTGTCGCCAAACCTGCTTAACCTTTTTTGTCAACATTTAAACAATCGTCGATTCAGACATTCGGGAGACGCCTTTTTTTCCGTCTGGGGCTTGTAAAGAGAATACTTGATTGGAGTTGTTTCTGTACGCTAGTTATTTATTGAGGGCAAGACTTGTATTTCATAACTTTTAAATGGTAAGACTTGGAGCAATGAAACCAGAATTACAATTTTACTGAAGTGTTTGTTAAACTGTAATTCTGTTTGACGGATACGACAAAAATTAAAAGGTCACACTGAGGTTGCTTATTGCTTAGCCTCAAATATCGACGGTAACAAGACATAACACTTATGTTCTATCTTCTTTCATGCAGATAGTATCATCTCTTTACTTTAGCACAACATAATTACTCTCCTTTACCAACGTTTTTACGGCAATAGCTCTCAGTAAGCTGACCCAGTCTTTTGAATTAGGTTTCGAACAAGCCTTGCTCCTCATACTTCAGTTATCTGCAATTACGTTTTTTGGTGTTTTGCCCTGTAGATTTAGTCTCCCTTCACATTATTCAAAGGTGATTAAAATGTGACCTTCTGGGTCTATGTTGCCCCATTGAAATGGAAAACGGGTAGTGTTGCCTTATCAGTTCGTGTAAGATCTGTAAAATTTAACAGGCTTGGCTATCAGCAATTAAAATCCAGTACCCACATAAATATATTACTTTACTTGAGCAGCGAGAATCTTTTCAACTCAGTCAAAGAAACCATTCGGTAATGAAGAGAAGATGGTAAGACAAACGAAGAAATGTGTCTGAAATGTTATTCTAATATTAAACAGAACCACGAAGAAAGTTAAAAAGATCAATTAAACAGATAAAAAGAAAATAAGAAATTATTTCTACCAGCTAAATATATGGAGGGGAATCCATTTGGTGAAGAAAAATAGGGCTTGTTAAGGTCACAAACATTTAAGTTGTGTTTCTTACACCCTGGATGTCAGTTCTATTTATAGCAAAGTCAGTTGAGAAAACCACTTGCTAAAAGTGATTATCAGATTGATTTACTTCGTGCCAAGCAAATAGGTTTCTACGTTTTTTGGGTAGACCAAATGAGGCTTGTCCAAATGGTAAACAAGCCAACTTTTACAATATTGCCATTTGCTTTTTCTATGTTGTTTTTAATACGGAGCACTCAGCGTAGCTGAGTTGCCATTATAACCGAAAAAAGGAATGGAAAGGCATAGGCCAAATGAGATTTTATGAAGTGAATTTATACATATAATGGGTAGACCAAAAGAAAGTAGAAGAGCTGATAGAAAGCCCTCTAGTTTGCATGGCATACAGTTATATGCAATTATATGCGAGCCAAATTTGTCTAATAAATTGCAGAGTTAACGGCTGAAATATATTCAATGTAATATAAATGGCCTCTCTTACGTATCAAATGAGCTATAAACGGCGCGTTTCTTCGTTGATCAAATTTATCATCTTGGCAAAATCCGGCGATCACAAACAGGGAGATCAAGGTATTGATAATGTGAGCATAAAACTAGCAAAAGACCACGAAAATTCACTGGGAAACACATTAGATTAGGTAATTTGAAATGCAAAATAAAAATTGTTTAGCAAAATTTTTTATTAGCTTTGTATATTTCTGTCTTCTCTTATTTTCCATTGTGATCTCCCTATCAACAATTAGCTCAAAATCACAACGAGGCTAACCTGAATTAACATTTATCTAAATATCCATCTGATATAATAATATGGCATTGGTAGTTATAAATTATTAATCCAATCTAGTGGGAGTGGGGAAGAGAAAGTCCCGTGACCAAAAAGGCCACTTGGGTTTGATAGTCTGATAGGGTAAGCTATTTTATCTTAAATCTCTCTTATCACCGAACATTTCTGTCATCCGTTCTTGAAATTATATTCTGTAACATAATGCATCTATCTAAGACACGGAACCGAATCGTAATGATATCAATGGGTTAACAATCACTGCGACAGCTATTAACATACTGTCTCATTATTAGTTCATATGTTATTCTCTTGATAACAACAATAACGCTACTAGTAAATTGTCATAGAAAACAATCGAAAAATTTCCATTGTTCTAGAAATTTTAGATTCTGTGTGCAATCCCATTATATTTTTTTATCCTGCACCTGACTTGCTGTGAACATTTCCAGGGCAAACCAAAAGTGTCTTTTTCTGATTGTTAAGCTTACTTTGTAAACTTCCAAGTAAATCCTAAGCTTTTAGACCGTTTCACAAAATCGTCTGCAACTTTTGTTTCCATATTGCTACTCGATACGATAACTTGAAGGGTTTCTGAAATGACAGTGCTTAATTCCCCCAAGGACAGAGGATTCACATTACTTTTCATGAGGTCTTGTATTGAAATTGTACTTTCCAAACATCGCAAGAGGACATCAACTCTTATTTCAACAGAAAATTCCTGCGTAACCTTAAATACAAATAAGAAAGTGATTTACATGATATAACAAACATGTGTCTTTATCAAAGAAATCCAAATTGATAATTGTAATAGTCGATAACAACATTAAAACAAACCCACTTAACCACAATTGGAGTATTTCAATTATTAGAATCAATGTTAATGACAATAATACTATTATCACTACTGTTTTTGATTCTGCAACAATACTACCAGCTCTATTGCCATGATCACTGCACCAATTACTACTACTACTACTTCTACTTCTACTACTACTTCTACTACTACTATTACTACTATTACTACTACTACTTCTACCAATAAAATGATAACTACTATTACTATTAGCATTATTACTATTACTGTTACCATTACTATCACTACTATTACTACTACTACTACTGCTATTACTACTACTACTATTACTACTACTACTACTGTTACTACTACTATTACTACTACTACTACTACTACTATTACTACTACTACTACTTCTACCAATAAAATGATAACTACTATTACTATTAGCATTATTACTATTACTGTTACCATTACTACTACTACTACTTCTACCAATAAAATGATAACTACTATTACTATTAGCATTATTACTATTACTGTTACCATTACTATTACTACTNGTGTGTGTGTGTGTGTGTGTGTGTGTGTGTGTGTGTGTGTGTGTGTGCCTCCAAATTTGCCCTTTCTACTTTAAATTACCCTAGATAGGGCTGGTTTCCCCTGAATTCCAAAATCAGATTACCATAGCAGTTTCTGAATATGTTCGTACAGTAGTACGAACATATTCAGAAACTGCTATGGTAATCTGCACTCAAAGTAATTTCCACTTCACGGAAAATTCTTCCTTCATCTGCAAAGAACGTCTTGTTTGAGCGAATTCAGTATTCCGAGTATTATCGGAAACAAACCAATGTATGCCAGATGAGTTAAACAGTGATTTGTCTACTGAGCACCAGCAGTTTCTTTTGTATATTATCCGTGCGTTCAGGGCAACAAGCGCGGTGAAAACCAGATTCAGGCACGCAGAACGCTGCAACCTGAAGGTGGAAGAAAACAGCTGGTGTGCTTTACCACATGTGGAGGGCAGCTTGCGCATTTTTTTTGAAATTAACGGTTACAAACTGTGAAACTGAGGGCTCATTTTCTCAATGGGAGCATGTTACAAATCCAATTAAAAAACAATGTGCCAAGAGGGGCTGGCTTCGTTATCCCTGTTCATGATGGAAGCAGATTTGTTGAACCAAATTAGCTTTAAAGATATAATCAAAGGTTTTGCTACAACGAAATCTGGAAGAAAGTTGTTTTAGTTCGAGAAGTTTATTGTTTCATTTTCACAAATTAATTTTTCACTTTTGTCTGTTGCCAAAGACAAGGCACTGCCTTGCATTCGAATGTGCATGAAACAGAATGAAGTGTGTTAAATGAAAATCGAACCAACCATGTCAATGTAGATAGAATGATGTATTAATTGAATGATGTAAACATAAAAAGGTCAAAGGTCGATATAAGTAAGACATTTATGTGTTTAGCTGGAGCAGTAAGAGCATCAAATTTGAGAATGTGGCACTATTTTGAATTAAACGTCATGTCAAATCTTCTTAAGTTTGGCTATTTCCTCGTAATTACATGAAATCCCTTTTAACTGTTTTCTCATACAACCATATGACCATATCAGATTGGGGAAAAAAAAAGAGAATTCTTTAATAAAGTAAATTTTCTTAAGAAAATTGAATCTGGACAAAAGTTATAGTATGTTATAGTATTCTTTTTGAAAATTAGAGTGTAAGTCTAAAGTTTGGTCTAATTTTACACTAAAGGCGTCAAGTGATGATACTTAAAACACTACAATAATTGAAAACAAAAGGGTAACAACGAATGCAATAGCGTCTCTCTCTCTCTCTCTCTCTCTCTCTCTCTCTCTCTCTCTCACACACACACACACACACACACGCACACTCAAAATGTATTAAAGTATTTATCTGTTTTCTAATTTTCATTATTGCATGTAGTCGGTGAAGAAAATAGTGTAGCAGTGAGGCCGGTTGTCGCTGGCGTATCTAACTGGAAGCCACACAGCAAATATTCTTGTTATTTAAAAATTTGATATTCACTACTACATCAAAAACTGTAGCCGCTGGGCTCCCATGACTGTCTAGGATATCAGAAACTCTAAAGGCAAAAAAGTATGTCGTTTCTCTTATACTCATAGCGAATAAAAACAATTTAATAATAAATACCAACAGAAATCACAAGTATTACTGCTTTCAATCGGGGTCCTGTGAAACTCCAAATAAACACACAAAAGTAAAAATAGAATGAATTACTTGCTCTTCTTAGGTTAATTAAACATAAACAGAAACATTGTAACAAAAACAAGAATAAGAAACTTGAAAGTGGTTAGGGTGGGTCCAGCAAGTCTAACAGAAACACTTTGTCTGCCTAAACGAGGGACTTTGTTCAAAGAAAATACATTTTCACAGATTATTTGATCAGATGTAGGAGAATGTCGTCAACATGCTGATAGAAAGCAAACATATATAAATGATTTTAAAACAACATGCACTTTTCAAATTCGAACTATTACAAACACCTCTAAACCCGTCATTTGTTTATGATTGCGGCTTAGCATTCACATAATGTAGTTTAAGTTGCTATTGGTAACCATATATCACTTTAGGTGTAAGAGCTAACGGGACATGATAAAGCTCTTACATCTATGGCTTCCTCTCAGTCCATAAAGTTCAGAAATTTCAAGATTATTAGGGAAACATATGGAGAAGATATTCTTCAGCGCTGCCGTCTGGAAAGAACAAAGATCAAGATTGCTGAATTTACCAATTACTTAAGGTTCTCCTTAAGATGCCTACACAACCATGTGATTCCAAATGATTCACGTCTTCATATATCACTTCTTCGCTTTCTCCACAAGCACATTTCTTGCGTAAAGACAGAACACCCACAGTAGCAATTTCCTCAATGCTAGCTTCAAAACATGCTCATATCTTTTAAGGGAGAGTTTCAACGGTTGATAAATAACTGACTGCCAAGGGCAAGCTATGATGTAACAGGCGAAATGTGTCCGGTAATACTTAAACTCATATTTACAAAGGTCCTTTGGTTTATAGTTTATCAAACAAACTTTATAGGTGCTGACTATTTTTGAATGAAAATTCGCGTCTTAACCCAAGCATTTAATTTTCTGATTTGTAGATTAAAATTGCTTTTTCTTTGAATAACGATAAACAGAATTAAAATTATTGTATTTAACAACACTGGCCTCCAAAAAGTTTCTGTTTCGGAGTTCATTTTTAAACATCATTTTTTAATGGATATGGGACACTAAGCACAAAAATAGTAATCAAATTTTACGTTCTGGTCTAGTTTTTAAGGATATTAAAAAACATCATAAATAACTAACAAATAAATGGTAATTACTACACATTCATTTCACTCGTTTCTGGAGTTCAATCTTGCAATCAAGTTCTGGTGAGTCTCTTGTATCTGATAAATGACACCTGCCAGAAGTCACCTTTTTCATAACCGCAATGTCTTGGGTCTCTCATATTCCTTGGGTTTCGATACGTTTTTTTCATATCAACAGCATGCCCTGCTGTGAGGGACGGTGAAGGTATGTGGCACCGTTATTGGCGCACACATGAGGTTTCTAACTTTTGTTTTGGCGATCAACTTCGAACACACACACACACACACACACACACACACACACACACACACACACACACAAAATGANAATAAATGGTAATTACTACACATTCATTTCACTCGTTTCTGGAGTTCAATCTTGCAATCAAGTTCTGGTGAGTCTCTTGTATCTGATAAATGACACCTGCCAGAAGTAACCTTTTTCATAACCGCAATGTCTTGGGTCTCTCATATTCCTTGGGTTTCGATACGTTTTTTCATATCAACAGCATGCCCTGCTGTGAGGGACGGTGAAGGTATGTGGCACCGTTATTGGCTCACACATGAGGTTTCTAACTTTTGTTTTGGCGATCAACTTCGAACACACACACACACACAAAATGATAAGCCTGTTGATACTAATACAAAGTTTGAATTGTTATCCTTTGTACAATGTAGGTTATTTTGCCACAAATGAAACAAAACTTGTCAGGACTGTTTACAAAAAGATGAGGCATGAAGAATATATGCTGCAAGTAGAATAAATTGGTGGTTCCGGAACAATACGCCATGATTTATAAAAACTTAATGGTCACAATGAAGTAACCCAAAAATATTGCATTATACTATTTTAAAGCTATATCTAAATAACTAAACTTGAACATGAAGAACCGAATATCATTTTCGCCAATTAGTAAAAATCAATGAGCTTTATGCCCAAAGCAAATTCGCTGTAGACTAGTGTAATTTTTATACAGGTAAGTTGCATCAGGAAAAATAAACTATTTTCCTGCAAGAATAAAAAATGGGGGTAAAGTGAAATGAACGACTATAACATGACAGTAAAATGACCATGCAAAAAGAAAAACGAATAAAACAAGGGTTTCAATAAAATAAAATCCTTTAATATTTAAAATAAATTCTTCTAATGATTTAGTTCCCACTTTTACTAAAATGCTGTTAAAAGACAGAGACAAATTAAACTGGAAAGTAATTTTTTCAGATTCTAGTTTCTATTTAGATTACATAGAGAAATACTGGCAAAATACTGTCAACAAGTAAGAACAGATTGAAATATGTCACCTTGGAGTGGTTACATTATGGGTGAATAATAATTCCCTGAATGCATAATTTGGATAACAGAGGCATTCATCATGCAATCTAGATCTAATGAATCTAGATCATCATGCAATCTAGCGGTCTAGATGCAATTTTTATAACAAGCTAACCAACCAAGAGAAAACCAAACAATTTAAGGCAAAAATAAGCCATGACTATGTTGTATGTTCGTCGGGTTCTGAGAACAGTGAAGATCTTTAAATCCGTATTTAACGTTAACAAAACGGCCTAGGGTCTAAAAATATTCGACCAGTTCACTGTTGGTACGTCGTTGAAATACTTTACTAATAGCAGAAAGAAGACTCTAGGTTTTTGGCATGTATTTACCATGATCAAATGGACAGCCTGCATTATTGAAGACAGGGGCACCATTTCAAGATAAAGATTGATACGCTTTGACAGCAAGGAACCTAGGTCAGTCTTTCCAGACAACTACTAGAATGCAATCTGGACCGGAGGCTTTATATTGTTCAAGCCAATGCATGATCTTTGCAGCTACTCTTGGATTTATGATGAATCAGTCCATAATATCAGTTTTCCAAGAGCAATTCAGCAAATAAACACCAGTGTAACTTAGAGAAGAAATAAGGGGAAAAAATCTCGCAAAAAAAAATCCAAATTTGTCCCAAAGGAATGAGAAAACCGAACACTATCTAATAGTTAAGGAAACACTGACTTGTACAAATTAAATATAGGTCTTCCAACTAATAAAGCCGCGAAACCCATACAGCCAAAAAATCTCTTGATCAAACCTTTCCTGAACCTCTTCAAGTTTGATATTCAGTACTTCTTCCTTGTCTTCGTCATGATTTGGTAGGCATCTCAACAAAGTCTTTTATGTCCACAACATCCTTTACAAATTTTCCGCCAGGGTTGTCTTGTAGGCTACGTATACAGACTACAAGACTTCAAATTGCCTATTGTAGATTTACATTTGCCCTTCAGTCCTTTCCAATACAAGGTATTTTTGTGATTTTTTGATCAGTCACATTCCCTTATAGCGTGTTTTTTAATCCTTTTTTCAACTTGAGTCTTTCGTGTGCATCTCACTGTCAATTGTCTTCTTTTCCAGATAACTCCAGATCTCATCATCTGTCCAGTACAATTCACGTCTATTATTCATATGTATTGTGATTGGCGGCTGGAAATTTCATCTCAGTTATTTTTATCATGTATTGAAATGATCAAAATCTCTATTGTAACTTTGAGTTTAATTCTGTAATATACGTTTGTATTGTTGTTATTGATTTTTATCTGGTATAAATAATGCAGATTCTCCTACTCCCCAATGACAATATCAACACCAAATCTCGTCTGGGTTTCATTTTCAGATACATGTCTTTAAATAAAAGTTATTTCTATCGTGGTTCTCCTGACCTCGTAGCAACATCTTCTTTACCCTCACTCTGAATTCAATGTAATTTTACCTTGCTGTCATGGAAGAAGCAATGGGCATTGCTAATACGACCTCTAAATACGCATTAGTTGGGTCCAGGAGCATTACATCTCACAAGACGTCATCAGTAACTATCAACACATCATGTTAAAGCTGATGTTTAGTCAAATGACTTAAGTTGAAAATATATTTACATCTAACGATTGATGGACTTCTTCAGATCATACTTTTAATGCTCCACGAACACAGTAAAAAATTGATAAAAAAATCAAGAAATATTATTGCCAAAAAGCATTAACTACGATCGTTACCGTGACTCAATCTCGAAATATTTCAGGTCTGAAGTTTGACGCGTTAACCTAAAGCCATGCATTAATCTACTTATCTGGAATTGTTTTGAACGCCCCTTTGAAAGTAGTTGCAGAATCAAAATATTTAGACTACACGTAATCCAAACCTGCTGTAACGTTTATGTAACGGTACCTCTTACATGAGAAATCATTGTCCGAAACGTCAGTATGTAAGCATCTGCAGCCCAGATAATAGAAAAAACATTCTGAATGCCATATAGCCGCTGATTTGTTGTACTTATATCTGCAGCACTGGGATAGAGTATTTGACGTCATGATTTCTTGACATTATCAACACAGCGGACCATACGCCTCCATTTGCTGCGGTCGACAGTCCCACAGCTGTACAAAATGAACAAATCATTGTTCTTTAAAAAATTTAATTATAGTGCGAACTACTGCAGCAGCACCACCAACAACAGCAACAAAACAAAGCAATAACAGAAGGCGAAAAAGGTAAAACTCTGCAAAACTAACGAGACACGTAGTTAAGTATGCATATTGCATTCCTTTGGGAATACAAAGAAAAAAAATTAAAAACTTTTTCGGTACTAATATTACTTTTACCTACAGATTACAGACATACTTACAGCAATTCCTGTTATGTTTGCTATATCCTCACCCGTATTTAAATAGTAAAAACAAATTAACTGCAACGAGTCAGTTAATATCTAATAAAAAAGAAAAAGGAAAGATTAGCAATACTGATCCAGTTTTACCATGGAATTTTGAATTCAAACAGAGATATCTAAGTAAAATAATGTCAGCATCAGCATTATCATCGTAATCTTCGTGATCATTACTATCGCTGCAATTTTAGAAATAAAGCAATTTTAAAAACATTTCCAGCGAATCAATAATCGATTAGTCCACAAATTATCCGATGGAAGATTTCTAGCTACCGAGGAACACTAGATAACCAAGGTTCAATATTTATACCACCCCTTGCTAAATAGTGGACCAACTTTTTACCTTCCACAGAATCTATAAAAAGCCTGAACAGTGGGCAAAGAACTACTGAAGATGGACAGAAAGCAAGCATTATACCGTGGACAGCAAAACATTCTAATCGCAAGCCAAAGCCCTTTACTGAAGGGCACTCCCTCCCTGAATTTTAATGATCAAATTTCTCCAACGTACAAAAAGATAACTCAAGATTAACCGTTAAAGCGTTTAGGGCACTGCAATAGCTACCCTATAAGCTGAATGAATTTACCTCCCTAAGCTTCAGGCTATTTTAACATACCTTCCAACCACATACCCTCGACCAGTCTCAAACACCTTCAACGATATCCAGTCGATTTTAGAGGAAGCGAAACAATTTTCATCTCAAAGGCCATGGACGCTTCATGGGAAAACATATGAAATGATGAAAACCAGTAAACTATAGTTGAGATGCATAAGGCCATTCAATGCAATTTTTTACCTGCATTTTACAATTACTGTACAGCTCACCAGAATACCAAAAATACACGACGAAAGGGATGCCCTCTCTCTATTCCACCGACGCAAACAAAACGGGGATGGAAATATTTAAACTACAGGATTCGATGCTTTTCAGGAAGCCAACAAAAAAACCCCGTAAAATCTTCTTAAGTTCTTAATTAAAAAAAAGAAGTTTTTCCTAAAAAGATAATTATTATTACTGTAAAAGCTGTAACAATAACAATAATAATAATAGTAATGAAAATAATAGTAATAGTAATGATTACTACTTCGGCATTGCTGTGCCTGTTCACATTCTCATTCACGCGAGAATTTCTCGTTTGTGCTCTGACCACTTTTCTGAGTCCTTCAAACTGCTATATCTGCAAAGCTGCCAGTGTATGATTTCGCATATCGAGTCTCTCGTTACTTTTTGCACTGGATTGGGACCAACACCTTACATTCAGGACCCACACAAAACAAAGTCTCTCTCTCTCTCATTGTCTCCATTAGTCCGTCTTTCTCTTTTCTCTCTCTCTTTCTTTGTTCCTCTCTATTATGCCTCTCTGTGTCAAGTTCTTCCTTTGTCTGCCTGTCCGTCTGTCTGTCTGTCTCCCTCTCTCCCTGTAAAGTCTACAGCGTGGAGGGGTTGCTCTCTTCGTTAGTGTAGTATCATTTTAACCTTCTTCTGGCTGCTTGCTCTTGTGGTGCTTTCTTCAGGCCTCCATTCCTAAACTACCACCAGCTTCTATAATATCTGACGGCGATTTAACAAAGGTCGCAATGTGAAAAATCAAGTTTCTTGTTTATTCAACTTTTCTTCATTTTCTCCCCTATTTCACCTTTCGGTAGCCCTTTACAACCGATTCCTTTCTTTAGTACACCCCTTAGTAATGGTTCTGGTTTGTAGGTTTTATTTATGTAAATAAAGAGGTTATAACGTCCATAAGAAAGCATCCCTCTACACTAACCAGGTCTCTTCCACCTCCTTTCCTCCCCATGTAAAACCTTTCACCATCATTTTACTGATGAAGGAAGAGTGCATTTTTACACAATTAAATGTAAGTGTGGAAAGGAAGTACAAATTAATAATGAATTTAATTGGAATTATTTTCTGGTAATATATGTAAATAGTAGGGAGCTTAGCAGCAGCAACAGTTGTTCTGTCTGAGAAAAAAAGAATTTTGGCAATTACAGTAGAATCTCTCAATAGCGGGCACCTACGGGGAAAAAATAATCTGTCTGCTATTGGGAGGTGTCGACTATTGGAAGGTTTTGTCAGAAAATTTCAAATTTCTAGAATTTAGGCTCCTTTTGACTTTAAAAGGCAACATGGGATATTAACTAAGAATAGTTGTGAGGTTTATGTAACATCATTTTATGTTAAAATAGTATACATTACATGCATATTCACTGGAAAAAGTCTTTAATAGATGCCTGCTTGTTCGCTTGAATACTCAGTCCTTCAACTGTTTATATAATATTGCCTAACTTTTTCTGCAGCTCACCATTTCCGACGTACGTTGCAAAAGCGTTAACGTTGTCGAGACACAAGAATGCCTCTTTAGCCGTCACTTCATTTTCCAGGGGCCATTCCCATTCTTGTGACTCGTTTTCATCTTCTTCGTTAGAATCAACAACAATTTTCCATGCAATACTTCTTCCATACATTCTTCTCTAATGCTTTCGCGCCAATCAATTTTTGTAATATCAATTTCTTCTGATGTTGTCGCAATTATCAACATCAACATAGTCATCGGTAGAGCATTTTTCTGATATTTCCTCGAACAACCTTTCGAACTCTTCATCGTATTCTTGACTAGTAACTAACACATCACTGATAGGAAAGCCACATTTTTCAAAGCAATGCTTTATTGTACCAGACGTTACTTCTCCCCATGCATATTTCACCAAGTTAATTACCTTCAAAATATCGATATCGTTTATGATATCTGTAGCTCTTTTGCTTCCATCTAATCTTGAAATTACGTATCGTATTAACAGTTTACGATACTTTAATTTGAACGCACTTATTATCCTGGCATCCAAATGTTACAGCCTCGATGTCGTTTTTGGGAAGAAACACTAGCTTAACGTGCAACAAATTTTTCTCAATGGATTCTAGGTGACTGGTGGCATTGTCTAAAAACAAAATAACCTTGCGATTTCGTGATTTCATTTTCGAATCTAAACGTTTTAAAACAATCGACATTATTTCATCAACGCTTTTTTGCTCCCGAAATAATGAACACCCTGGTCGATCATATTCGATGATATTCTTTAGTTTTCAACAGTTTAAAACATCGAGGTTTTTTGCTTTTCCATATGATTACAGGATCATCAATCATCTCACCATTAGCATTTACAAAAATTGCATTAGTAAGATGTGTTTTAGTTATTTTGCTGCTTTTCCTAGACGTTGCCTTTTCTATTAAGCCTTTATCAGGAAGGAGCTTAAAAAACAGACCAAATTCGTCCATGTTCCATATGTCTTCTCTTTTGTAGCCGCCAACCAATGCAAAAATTCTTTCAATCCAGGACTTCACTGTAGCTACTGCAACATCGTCAGCTTCTCCTGTAAGACGAGTTTCTCGAATACCATAAGAAAGTTTCCATTTCTCTAGCCACCCATTCGAAGCCGAAAAAGTGTCTAACGAAGGGTCATTTAGAGTCTCCTTTATTTTCAACGCTTCTTCTTGCAACATTGTCCCAAACGGACAAATACCTTCGCACAGCATTTCCCATACCACTTTTACAATGTTTCATTAATAATACTAAATTGTCCAGTACGCTTTGTTTTAAAGTTATCTTTGACAAATTCGTATTCTGTTCGAAGTCTTTTACTGTCTTTTAGTATTGATGCTGCAGACGTTTTGCCAATGTGATATTGAGCAGCTATATCTCTGCAACTTTTTTAAAGATTGTCTCTCGAAAAGTTTAAAATTTCTATATTTTCTTTCAAGTTTAGACGTGTTCCTTTCATTCCAGCACAAAGTTGCTGTTTAGATAAAGCCATGACTGTGAATACAGTATGTGTAATGTCTACAGTAAAATAATAATTTTTTTTTTGCTTTTGGTAAACGTTCGATTATTAACAGATTGCAGATTCGAATTTCATGTTACAGTGTTAACAGAACAAGTTTCGCTGTAAAAGAGAAAAATATTGAAATTTCCTTCGACGTCGAAATTCCTATCACAATTGACAAAAGTCTATCAGTTTTTTATCATGATTTGTATGCTCGTGGCTATCATGCTTACATGAACATTTGGAAACCAGTTATAGGTGATGACAGTTTGAGTTGTGTAATAGAAGAGGATAACTTACACGACGAAAATGCTGTGGCAATAATTCACTGTGACCAAGTTGGACCTCGTGTGGTTGGTCATGTCCCAATGATGTATTCATCGAAGTTCAGAAAATATCCTTCACTGCCAAACCATACAATAATAGTTTCAGTTAGAGGGAAACGAGTTAATCGTGGCGCAGGATATTGTTTAGAAATCCCTGTTAGATATATCTTCGATGGCAAAGACAAAGCTCTGAATTGGGTCGAGAAAACTATAGGAAATATCGATAGCCGTGTAAATGAAAAAGTGAAAAACTGCTTAAAATAAAGATAAAAAAACCCAGAAATTTTTTTACTTTTTGAGCCCGCTATTGAGAGGTAATTTTTAGAAGAAATATCCAATTGGGGAATGGGAATTGTGTCCGCTACTTGGAGCTGTCCGCTATTTTTGTCCGCCATTGGGAGGTATTTACATTGGCATTTTAGGTGAATTCAATCCGGGAATGATTGTGCTGTCAGCTAATTAGAGGTGTCCGCTATTCGGGGTGTCCGCTATTCGAGATGTCCGCTATTGGGAGGTTCAACTGTAATGATCACTACTCAGATTTGTTCTCAGCCAACGTCAAGAAGGCCTTCTTGTTTAATGTTTATCTGTTGTCCATGAATTTAGACTTTCATTGATAGTTTTTCTTTTTACCTCTGTTTCTTCTTCCTTCAATCTTCCCAGTGAGTATTCTAAGCTCTTGTGACGACGGATGTGATGTGTTTTAAAATAGAAATTATCTCTGTCCTATTGTCATGATTATTAACTTTCTTACATTAACATTCTTCACTGATTCATTTGGTTTCCTCTCCATCCATCAAATCTAGGGGCCAAGATTAGAGGAATAAGTATAAGGAATAACCTCAAGTGGCATTGCAACTCAAAGATGTCTATCCCCGAGCTTGAACAGTTCGGTAAATTCTATAACTATACTGCGGAAGAATCTCTGTATGGGCAAGAGTTAAGGTCTCACTGGCGATAACTGCTTCCCTTGGCTTATGATTATCCTCAGACAAGATTACCAAAGAGGGTTGAAGTTTAAACACTAAAGGAAACTATGGCCTATTTACCTCTTCAGAGCCATGTAATAGCAGGTAAAATGCCACCTCGATCCAATGGTATGCTTGATGTAGATGAAATCGAAAGACGTCTCTAGTTAAAAAAATATTTAAAAAGAATTAAAATCAAACTTCAGTCTAGAATACTCTGTAAATAAATGATAACATGTAGTAATTTACGCAAAAGTAGCTGCCATGAAACGGTATGGAAAAAAAGCAAACAGCTGAGTAGGAATTTTTTCTATACTTCTAGAGGATTACGGGCATTCAACGCTTAAGAAAAAGCCCTGCCTGAACTCAGTGAATACCACCGTCATCAAAATAAATAAGTACTAAAAAGTATCAATGGCAGTATGAATGACAGTATCAATTGAGTACTTCCTCAACATTTGTACATCTAACATGAGGACTGAGAGATGAAAATAATAATAAAATGCCAAGGAAATCCTCCACAGCGCGATTAAAATTCACACATATACAATTAGGCGTTATTCTAGCTCAGCAACTTAGCCACTTGGGCACGGGGGCGTAGCCATCAAAGACGTAGATTCTACTGCTGTAGTGTTTTAAGGATTTTCCCCTTTATGCTAAGTCAAACTGTAATGTAATGCAGAGGACGAGTAATATCATGTTTGTACAAATAAAATAATTCGTAGTTCGGTAATTCAAAATCCATTAGAAACTAAAACACCTTGAGGGCATTGCCTTTTGTCAACAGCTATCGGACATGCGTGTTCTCAGAATTCGTCTATAAAGCTAAAGAATATGAATATAAGAAATTACAAGTACCCTAAATGAGTGTTGTTGAACGATAGTTGTATGTATGTGTATTGTGGCTATAAATATAAAAAATATATATATTTATGTGTGTACGTGTAAAGTGGGCAGGTTATTGTAACCTTGTGTTTATTATTTCGACTAAATCAAAACAATGCTCCATCCTCATATGGCGCACTCTTGGTACAAATGGTACAACATCTAGCCACCAAACCACGTATATATATATATAAATCGGTTATGTGCGTAATTTTACAGACACTGCTCCAAGAACAGAGCTATTACATTAAAAATGATCACTTAAACATATGTACAATACAATCAACAAGCATGTGTTTTTCCTCTTCAACACCTCACCAGTGGAGCTTGGAACAATGTGAATGTTTTCTTCTATATCAAACTTCCCATAATACTTTGGGGTAGTCTTGCGCATACAGTTACTGAGAAAGCAGAAAGTAACACACCGCAATGGGCTAAAGTGCTCAAAAAGACACAAGAGCAATAAGAGTTGCATAGTATATACATTAATTTCTATAATGAACATGCTTTCGTGGCTGAAGAGGATAAGCCTTTGATTTTGAACTAAGTTTATTTTCATACTTTTAATTCTACTTGAAAGACGTACACTGGTGGAGGATTATGAAATCAAAAGTTACCTCAAATTTCTTTCCATAAAACGCATTGCCATAACATCGGCAGCAATTGTTTTGATGCAATATTCAATGCTTTTCAATCCATAGCCTGAAAGAATTTCGATATTGCTTTGCTTATTAATTTTGCCTTTGTTTAGGCACACATTAACAATGACATCAAATTATCAAGTTACGAATTCATAACAAACTGGTTTGCTTAGTCGAGAATGCGCTCCGAATAAATTGCTATATCTTGTCGTGATTGCAGTTCTGTATAAATCCTTTACGGGATTTTATCTCTGGTTTGTATTCTCAACCCCCTACGTATATTTTGAAGTCCCTGTCATTAACTACTGCCCTAATTACCCTACATTTAAGTAAAGGAAAAAGCTTATTTTATGATAAATGAAAATATACTTTACCTTATTGTAATATGCTGTACCTTTTATGTATACTATATCATGCCTACATTATATCCATTTTAATCAATGTGCTTAGTAAAGCAACGAGAAACTAAAAGTTCAAAGTTTAACGTATACCTTAATATTTAACTCTGGTTTTCATTTTATACAGACACCAAGAACTCTGGTTCATGGTATGGAGTTACTTGCTTGCTAAATTGCAAAAGCAAACGTCAAGTGCTCTGCTATATTCTGATTTTGCCACTTACCTTTGGCTGCAAATATTACATGAACTCTATGGTGGACTTATATGCGTAGCCATTGGTGTTGATTAATATCTATGGTGGGCTTGTTAATAAACGTAGTCATTGGCATTGATCAATACTGGTGACAACAGTTTTACAGTATTCTTATATTTGGTACTATTACTTAAAAGAAGTTGCCTGACCAAGCAATGCTTCAAATATCATACACATGTTCTTTTTCACATTCTCTAAACCCCTTCTTCGATATTCTATTGACCTATTTGTCTGCAAATACTCTTCAGAAAAGGCAAGAAAAGCAAGCGTGCCATCTGAATCCGCCCTACTTCTTCTTTATGACATATATTTCTTTGAAAAATTGGGGGGAAAATCCCTACGCCTGATGTTGTTACGGCAAAAGACCATATTGTCCTGGATTTCCATATTGGTACATTAGGCAATATCACCGTTCATGGTATGGGAAGGTGTGACACGATATTTAGGCTAGTTTTTATGGGCATATTAATTCTCTTACTAATAAGTAAATTTCTGGCTGAGATTACTTTATCACTATTAAACACATAAAACAGCAGAACCAACTCATAAATTAGGGTTTGTTTGATCATTTGCAAACTTTCCCGCCCACATGTCCACGATTTTTTATCTAATGCTATCCCTCAAAAGAGGTAACCCTTGATAGAAGTGAACCAGGAAGTTTACATAACTTTTTACACTCACGTACAAAACACAAGTTTATTTGTAATTAATTTTCATTTCCAAAAGTCAAAAAAGCAATTACATTAAATGCTTTACTTACTGTATGGAAATTCCCATAAAATTGAGGAAGATGGTGTAAACATAGATATGGAATCGTGAAAAGTATTTTGAGGGAACTGAAAGGAGGAAAATAAAAAGAACTATTATTATTATTATTATTATTATTATTATTATTATTATTAGTAGTAGTAGTAGTAGTAGTAGTAGTAGTGGTGGTAGTAACAATATCCAATACGATATTTTTATATATATTTATAAACACCAAATAAGTGAATACTGGCCCTTCAATTTCTAATTTAACACCTGTTTATAAGCCCACCTGATTATAGGCTCATGGGCTTATTTGTGGATTTATCTCAAATTCGCTCTAGCAGAAATAACAAAAAAAAGTTAGCCTCATTTCTCAGCTACATTAGTGCTTCAACTTTCTGTGCATGCAGTGTTTATGACACTTCAGTCCATAAATGAAACATCAGCACGATATTTTTTATTCCATCTCCTTACAGCTACATTTCCTCGTCTCCTGGTCTTCCTTCTCACGTAGTTTCTGCTTCAAATGCTAAGATGTTCCTAGCTTTCAGTTCTGGTGCATGTCCAACAGTTAAGTACATAATGGTTCTCCAAATTTCTTAACTGTGACGGCATTGTTTCCAGGCCTGTGCTGATTGTCAGGACGTAAAAGGCACATCAGCACTTCTCCAACGCCAGAATCTGGTTGATAGACATGATGACGTTTGATCTTTCAGGCTATCTTTGCAACAGACTGCCATTTCTTCAATTTCTAATTTCCACTGAGTTTAACACCGGTACACTCTTCAACTTGCAGAATTATTGCTCGCTATCTGTGGTGACGCCAAAATATTTACAACATAACTTCGTGATAAAAACTGTAAGTCGTACATGGTACTGATTTCCAGTCATTTTCATCACGAACACATGATAAGCAAACGCAGTATGAGTTGACCGTGGTGTGATGATAAAATTACGGATAAAGCAAAAATATTTTCAAAAATATTTATACTTAAATTTACATCTACGAAAATGCCAAATACAATGCTTCAGACACACTTTTCTTGACTTTCTGAGCCAGAAAATAACAGAAATAATGTTTGTAAAATTACCGTACCATATTGGAAAGTCCCGATAATAAGGCCACCCGTTTATTATCCCATACGTATATAAACTGATTCAACGGGGCTTACAAGTAAATGTAAGCCCAACGCTTACAACTAGGACTTTGCGGTCGACTAAATAAAAATGTCAAAGAAAAATCTAGAAAAAATATCAATCCAAGCAGTCTTAGTGATAAAAATGTCAAGAGGAGAAGCAACCTCACCAGGATTAACATCAGAATGATAGTCCATGAATACTGGAGTGAGATAAGGACCAAGATTTCTATCAAACGGCATCAGTTATGTTTTTGATTCATTGAAAGAAACCAAGCACTTCCTTCTCAATTTTCTGACAGCCTAATGGTCAGACTTTAAATCTGCCGCAAATATGACTTGTTTTTGCCAAGCCTCCTAGTGAGCAATGCCAGAGTACAAGGTAGTGTCATCAGCATGGATGTTGCAGACTCAAAGCAAGTTACCAGGAAGATAATTGATATAAAGAAGAAAGAGAGTTAGGTTAAGAATATAATTCAGAGGTAATCCACTACAAATGCAATACTCATCAGATGTAATTCCATTCAGTATGACATGTATTCTGTGAGCAGGTTCTTCACCAGGCTTATCCATAAACTAACAGGTAGTTTATGTGACTACAGTCAAAACGTCACCAGTGGAACAAGATCCTTTAAATCCGCACTAAACATCAAGAAAAGACCGACCTGAGTTTCGCACGAATACCACCGGTGCATTGCATTTAAGTCATTCAAAGATCTTACTTATGGCAGAAAGATGACTTTCAAGTCAATATTTGTGAGGGTTATATGGGTCAACTACATTAATGAAGATAGAAACAACATTGAAACCTTCCAGGAAAATGGAAAAGAATACTTCAATGATTCAAAGGTTCGGAGAGCAACAAAGGTAGTTCAAAAGTACACTCTTTCAAGACAACTATCAAAATCGAATCAAGACCAAGGCGTTTAGATTGGCCAGACCCATATATACTCTTTGCAACAAAGCTTGGATTTATGGTAACAGAGTCCAAAATCCGATCATTTGGGAAAAGGAACTCTGGGGGAAAATAACCAGTGGTATTCAGAGAAATTTTAGCGAATAGCAATCTAGGAATGAGGTCAGCCTTTTCCCTAAAGTACATAGAAAACCGAACACCATAAAAAAGTGAAGGAATAGCCGACTTGTTAACATGCAAAACACTATTTTATATCTTACAGTAATCTTAACTTCCACGTTTTTTGGAAGAAATAGATTCAAAAACTCGTTCACCATAGTGAGATTTAGCATCAGATGTCACCCTTTTAGAAGCATAACTAGCATATTTGAAAGAAATCCGAGATTCATCAGTTCCACCACGTTGAAACTGAACATAGAAATGATGGCGATGAACAATAGCAGAAGAACAATAGGCAATGAACTAAGGAGGCGAATGAGGGTTGACTTCGTAACTACGACTAGGTACAAATGTTTCAAAATTAAGCCGACCCTATTCTTTAAATTCAGTTGCAGAATCAGAAAAAGATTTTCTAAAAGCTAAATCCCAAAGAATATCAGGAATAAATTGTCAAAATTCATCCCAGTCAGCTTCACCAAATAAAAAGCCTGACGATAGTATGGCTTTGCAACAAGAAATTGATAGTCATTTGGGTAATGAAGGGAGAAAGAATTATAAAACATGATAATAACAGAATAGGGCACAAATTCAAAACTGCAGGCCTTGAATGTGGGTTGCACCAACATAAGCAAGGTATTCATTTGGAAAAGCAATCAAACTATCCCATTTGAAGATAATCAAAAGAGTACATGTTGAAATAAGACATACCCGTTTCATTTATAAGAGTTATCAAGCAATACCTTAACCTTACAACAACAATTTACCTCATCGATTACTGGTTATCTTTCTCTGTAGTATTAAATTAAAATTAAAAGTTGTAATTTGCTACAGCCATGCCATATTGTAATTCAGTGTGACATGGCTTGGTGGGAAAGCAGACATAATTATTTGAGCTGCTGAGCATGCGTACTCATGGAATTGGAATAACTGAGCCTAAACGTACCTTAAAAACCATTTTGTGTATAAGGGCGCTACAGTACACTATTGCATGCCAAGAGAAGCTGGAAAGATTCCCCGAACAAGTGAATTGAAATTAAAACTTATAGACCTTTCATTCAAACTACATTGCCTACTTAACATCTGTATTCAGTTGGTTGGAATAGCTGACCTAATATGACATGGAAGGCTGTGGTCGACCATAACCGGTAAATAGCCAAGCTTCCACACATTAGGTTAGTTTGTTTCGAGTTAGATTCAAAGCAGTGTCAATTGTCATTTACTAGCCTTCTGTTCAGTCTTTTGAATTATAAGACTATTTCTCCGTCAGATTTTTTGAGGTTCTTTTCCCTACTTCCATTTTCACGGAAGTAACTTGACAGAGACCTCAGTTCTAATAGTTTATTTGGTAGAGAAGTTGCTCATAAAAACAGCTCATTCATCGAACCTAACTCAGAGCAACTTAATTTTCCATTTGTTTTCTTCATCCATAAAACAATGATCTGGTACCCGGTATCAAAGTCCTTAACTGATAACAAATAAATGAAAAAACTTTCCTTTAAGTAACTGTGATCCTTACATTATCTGATGTGGTAGTCTGTAGCTTTCGAAGTTTTGCTGAAAAAGACGAAAGGAAGAGTACCAGGCTTGATGGGGGTACCACACATGTATGTATGGCGAACCTAAAAAATGATACAGGAAAAATATTCATCAGGTCCGTATCTAATGAAAAGTTTCATAAAACCAGATTTACAATGAATTACATACATTTATTCGGCTGACGCGTGGAAATTGTAAACATTCTCTAGCAGTCGCTTTGCATTGTGGAGAGAGGTTACAAAGTGGATGAGCTGACTAAATGTAAGCTTTTGCAACTTCCTACACAATCGACACTTTCCCACTCATTTGTCAATGTAGCTTTCTTATATGTTTGTAAAAAAGCACCTTCCTGACTATGGAGACTGATAGAAAGTTCTAATCACCTACGTAGGCACCTGCAAATATTTTCGAAATATAAAAGTTAAAATTATGTCATTTCCAAGACATTACGTAACAAACAACTAACTCCAGACATAAGAAACACCCACACACTCACGAAAGAAACACGTTGATCAAAGAAGCTCCTACAAATCGCTGGGATAATATTCTCCTTTGTGAAAACTAAAGACAATGGTCAAGGCACCACAAATTGCAGTAAATAAAAGTTACCATAAAAGCTACCTAATCGACTATTTTCCTATCCCTGTGCTTTATATCACTTTTGCAACAAAGATCGAATGATACGCTGTGAGATACTTTATACCATACTTTTTCTTAAGGTTAGTAATTTCTCTTTTGTCGGTGCACTGGCACATGGTCACAAGAAACAATGCTGGCACGACAAATAGTGACAGGTCAAATGCCCACACGACAGATGTTCCAAAGACAAGTAGTCGCACGAGAAATGCCAGCACGGCAAATACTCACACGACTAATGTTCCCAAGACAAGTAGTCGCACGAGAAATGCCAGCACGGCAAATACTCAAACGACTAATGTTCCCAAGACAAGTAGTCTCACGAGAAATGCTGGCACGGCAAATACTCAAACGACTAATATTCCCAACACAAGTAGTCGCACGAGAAATGCTAGCACGGCAAATACTCAAACGACTAATGTTCCCAAGACAAAAGGTCGTACGAAAAATGTTCACANGTCGCACGAGAAATGCCAGCACGGCAAATACTCACACGACTAATGTTCCCAAGACAAGTAGTCGCACGAGAAATGCCAGCACGGCAAATACTCAAACGACTAATGTTCCCAAGACAAGTAGTCTCACGAGAAATGCTGGCACGGCAAATACTCAAACGACTAATATTCCCAACACAAGTAGTCGCACGAGAAATGCTAGCACGGCAAATACTCAAACGACTAATGTTCCCAAGACAAAAGGTCGTACGAAAAATGTTCACATGACAAATGCTCATTAAAAAATATTCACACGACAACTATTCATAAGTCAAATGATCACAGGTTAAATACACCCAAGACAAAAGTGCACAACAAATACTCAAAAAAAATTTTTTCACAAGATGTTTACAATGCCAACGTAAAAAACGACTATCACTCACATCGCTTTTAAAATTCTTCATTGTGACTCGTTTACTGTAATAATAAAACACTGGCTTGTCAAGCTAATAAAAAAAGCTAATTAAATCATTTTACTTAATGTAAACTTTATGATATTTTCTCATGATGTTCGGGTGTATGTCTGGAGTCTATTACAAAGTCCACTTATTTAGGGTAAATTATTACGCCCTTTATTGTTGCATTTCTGAGTCTATGTCATAAGCCTTTTCCTGTATGATTTGACATAAGGTTTTGCTAAATTTGATCACATTTTCATAAAATAATGTTATCCGTGCAAATTATTAATAATAATTGTGTGGAGCTATCTTGTATGTAATATTCCTATACCTGATATGATTTTTCCCACAAAAATGATAAAAATTGTCGGGTTTTTTCCTGTTAGCATTTGTTTCGTGAGCATTTGCGCAGAATCTCTTGTTAGCTTATAGATTTTTGTTCCTACTCTTTGTTGGAGCTCTGTCTTTAATAGCAAGACCTGGAATTTTCTTATATTCTACTCTGATTTTGGTGAAAACTGGAATGAAATGTGTTAAGTTAATGGGGAAAAGGGGAACTAGCAGCACAAGTAGTTTCGTTGACCTTTTTCTGAAGTAAAAAGACGCGCTTTTACAACTGGTGTCAAGTTTTCGAAATGTATGAATTTTTAAAAAACCAACTGTAGCCCTTCCAAGTGTTGACAAAGCTATAATAAGAAAAAGTATATGGACATTTAAAAATCTTATATTATGTGAGACCATTTCAAATATGACACATTTGAACAACGACCCCGTTCTCATATAAAACCAAATTCTTTCAATGTTTTATATCTGGTTCTCTGTAAATTGTAACCTCCTTTGTAGTTTATATACTAATGCTTTTAACATTTTGTAAATATTCTTTTCATGTGTAGCCAGCATAGCAGTAGCATTTGAGAAATTCCGCGAACCTTTTTAACTGAAAGGAACGTTTGGTGAGCAAACAAGCAAATCGGCAAGGGAGGAAAGGAGTCTATAAAGTTCAATAACAAATGTGGGGGGCTGCTTTTGATTTCTGGGCCTTAAACATCCGAATTTTCAGAAGAATCGATATCATGGGTTATTCTTTGGTGGAAATTTGTCTGCAGCTACATGTGCTAGTCTCTTAATTTTTTTGTTTTTAATTTATTTATTTTACGTGAATAAAGCAAGATCTTGACAGAAAGACATACGTAATGGTATAAAAGCTAAAATGAGTAATAAAAGCATCTCTAACGGTACGTTTTTCAATATAATGTGATATACCTAAACAATTCAAATGTATGCCAGCGGAGTTTACTGTGTTGTGCGCAAGCTTGGATCTAATGGGGTAAAAAAGGTAAATTGATATAATTAGAAATGCGACTATATTTCTAATGGCACAGTGTTAAATTGCAGAAATCTCAATGCCTTAAGTTCCCAGTTAATCTTATGAGAATGATATAAACCCCTAAAACACAAAGTCACGCAACTTGAATTTAACAGCAGCTTACTTTGTCCTTACGTTATTCATTTGTAATTACTTCAGTCTTGATCGCTTTTCCTATTCTTATCGAATGTCACATACTTCCATGTATATTAGGGGTTGTTCCTCAATGTCAGGGGTTGTTGCTCAATGTCAGGAGCTTTTCAAGACAGACAGGAACAAAATGATGTGGTCAGTATCAAGTTATATTTTGTTTTAAGCGATTTTGACAGATGGGCTACATAAGACGCATAATATATAGCATGGGGCCATTCCTTTTAAACATCAATACAATTTCTGTGTCTTGTGAGATAAAAGTTTGGAAGCGGCAAATTTAGGAGAAATTAAACAACAGCGCCTTGTCGGTCAAGGTAATGAAAGAATGAATAGCAAAGAAAAAACAAGCAAAAACATATACTATAAAGATATCAATAAACAATTCCAGTTATATTATTACTATAAACTCGACTAGGAATATCCTTTACGATTGTTTTTAAGCTTTTCATGAATAAGAAAGTATTTTTATAAATGTGAAACATACATCGGGGCTATTTTTTTAGAAGAATTCTCCGGTCGTAAATAACTTTTTTCTTTTAATCATGCCATTCCATTCATTTCGAAGTATTTTGTTTATATTTCTATCTGTGACGGAGTTCGAATGCCGCACATTTTACTTTGCGGATCGGCTGTAAACTATGGATACTTTGTAATTAAAAAAAAAGTCAAAATAAACCCAGGTACAGCCACGCTTCTTGCCGCCATCTTGTTCTTTCAATATAAGCTATCTAAAAACTATAAACTAATAGTACACGTATTAAGCTCCAACAAAAATTTCTTTTCGTTGGATAAAATCTTCTTGAAAATGGGGTTTAACAAGTAAAAAGCATGGCAAAACTGAAATTTTTTCCATGCTGCTGCAACAATTTCGTCCATTACCGTGGCTTGACGCATTTATAACTGTAGCTAAACTGAAAGACGGCGGGACAGTACGTTTTGGTGTCAAGGATATAATGCAACAACAGTGAAAAATTACAGAGTAATGAAATGTGTACGAAGAATGGTGATACGCATGGGAGTAGCGAGTGAAAATATGTTTCGTAAAGGCAAAGTCGAGATGAATATCATAAGATGTAAAGCTTTCAAATTCTATAATCTTAAATTTAATAATCCTGGTCGCGTAGAGTACTTCTAAAGACCAAGCAGTACCGAGTAACCACGACAAAGAAATTATGCAAAAGAAAATCTTACAAATAATTGTTTCTCCAGTAAGAATGCGTCAACTTGTTTACAGCTCATAAAAGGGCGATTTTCTGTTATCACCTCAAAAATCGATAACACCTGTGAAACAACAGACAGTACAAAATATGCAATAAGCAGTACCGAGTGACCACGACAAAGAAATTATGCAAAAGAAAATCTTACAAATAATTGTTTCTCCAGTAAGAATGCGTCAACTTGTTTACAGCTCATAAAAGGGCGATTTTTTGTTATCACCTCAAAAATCGATAACACCTGTGAAACAACAGACAGTACAAAATATGCAATACAAAAAATGGTAACATAACACAACCACTTAAAACAAAAAACAAATGCAAAAAGGCCACACATAAAGGCCACAAATTCATCAAAAGTTTAGCAGAAAAATTAGCTTAACATTATTGGAATAACACTTTGGATACTAAGTCAATAAAGCAAGAGCTTCTCGCTACAAATACTAGCGTTCGGACGTAGCGAAAATTCAAATATCAAGTAACGCTTCTATCATAAAACAACGTGTGCTCGTCTTTCCTTTTGCTAGGAATTCGAAATGGGTCCATTTTATTTGTGCTTGTTGCTGATTTTGTGATTAGTTCACAAAATGTTTGTATTACATAACCGTACTATGCAGTTTTACCTCATTCTCGTATGTCAATAGGGATTGACGAAGTATTTCATAATGTTTACTAGTGTCGTCTATTTGTTATTAAGTTAAGACAGACAGGAAGGAAACCGTCGTATGAATCATTAATCCATTGAAAAATTCTTTCTTTTGTATATATATATATATAAAGAGCTAAAAGACCTTTCAGTATTTCCATATCATCCGTAGCCATGTAAATGGTTACGGGTAACTCTCAGTGCTGCGGTCGATTTCCGTGGAAAATATCTATATACCCTGAACGAAGTAAAATCAGCAGCAACAGTTCCTTTAATCTTTTCCCCAAATAAGATATTAAAAAAAGGATGACATTGTGAAACGTATGAATTAACTGGGCAACTGTTATATAAAGTCACAAGAATACACTCGCATGAACATAAATGCTGTAAGTACTTAAAAACTGCATAAGTATATATATATATATATATATATATATATATATATATATATATATA
>RDPX01000149.1:809601-841317 GCA_003991215.1 Morbakka virulenta
TATATATATATATATATAAAGCTTTCGATTCGGTTATCCGTATTAAAGTGCTCAATACATAAATGCAGAGCGTAATATAAGATATGATAAGTTGGAAAGAATCAAAAAACTACACAAGCCATTTAGAAATAAATAAGATATAAAGCGCACCTGGTTTATTTTTAGTTTTACATTTCCTGAAGAGTGAATAAAATCACGAAACAGGCTTGTCGAAATGGCTTGTGTAGTTTTTTGATTCTTTCCAACTTATCATATCTTATATATATATATATATATATATACAAGAACTACATACATGAGTTTTTCGTTTATACCAATTATCGCACTGCGCAGTATGACTATCTATGACTATCTCATTTCCTTTACTCCAAAATACCTCAATCAAATCTATGTACGATCGAATTTTCCGTTTTGGTAAATCCTTCTACGGTACTATCATTATATTCCAGCAACAAGGGATACAAATTCAAAGTTATCAGTAAATCAAAAGAAAAACAAAGAAAAAAAATGAAATAACAAGAACTCTACTTACTTCTTTTTCAAATAAGGTCAAAGACTTTAACCAAGAAAATATTTTTGCGTTCGGTAACAAATCTGTGAGAACGAGAAGCGTGAGGCACTACTTGGTAAAAAATGAAGGTATATTAGGGATCAAATGTTACCAAATGTCAATAAGTCCATCGAAACAGTAAAAGCTTAAAATTAAAATAATGATAACAAATCTTGCTTTTTTGTTAGTACGAAAGCTTAAAAGCAGGCCTCCATTGTACGTGCAATATACTTTAAGTATACAACTTCCATAAATTCCAAGATAAACAGTCACCTGTAGCATTCTACACAGAAAAAAAGTTGGAGCTGATATAATTCTGTTGCCAAAGCAACAAACATGGAACCATTTAAATTGCTCTTTGGGTGCTTTTAAGTTTATTTACAACGAGAGTGGGTCAGTTGCAACTTCTGGCAATATTTCGGCTTACGAGTACTCTTCCTCAAAGAGCTTCTTTTTAATGACGACATATCATGGACGTCTGTTAAGTTTTATTGTTATCATAAGTCGAAACTTAAATGCAAAAACATAATAAAGACCTGTACAGTGCTAAACATATTAACGGCTATACAGAAGTCAATACAGTACAATACAGACGCCTGTTCAATGAACACCCCCCCCAACAACAACAACAAAAGGGGCGTTGGAAATAGTACTACAGTCCTGCAGAATTGTGAGTCTCTAGCTTTCGATGGTAGGCCGTGTTAAGTCCACAGCTGGAGGCACAATGGCTAACTTTCTACGAAGATAAAATTTCTGCGTGTTTTCCAAGTTCAAAGTAGGTAAACAACTTGACAGGTAGCCACCCACAAACTTCCTACCAATATCCCCGTCTCTTGAATCCACAAAAATGGACTTCACAAGACCTTAAATGGTTGACGATTGTCATCACCAAACTTCTGTTTGTGATTAAATCTGATATTAAATGATGTAAGGGTTGCTGCAAAGTTACCCTTCTAGCGATGCTAAGTATCCTAATTTTTAAATGTTATTACAAAAAGGAAGAATGACAAAAAACGCTCTTAAAACAATCATTAAATACCCGTAATTAGGAATAACTAAATAGCACACGGGTGCAACAGGAAAAAAGCAAGTTATTTTTCTAATCCTGAGATATAGTGAAATTCACAATGTGCGAAGCCTGAATACGATTAGGTTTCATTATTTTTTCTATCTGCACGACCTATGCACTGCCTGCGGGTTTTGTTTGAAAATCCCTTTTCTTTTTACATGGTGGAGTCGAGCGCATTAATTTTACTTCACAGGAAAGGCAGAAATTTTTATTAATACTACAAATACAGGGAGTCGAACAAGCATTCAATTTCATCTGCGTGCTATTTTGTTTTTAGACAACTTAATTGCTTTAACAACAAGGCGATGTTCATTAATAATAGGGTCATAAAGATAATATTTATGAACAGAAAATAATTCTACACGAAATAACTTTATGATGCATGGCACAACAAGTTATTATGTATTTAATCACTGTCCAAGTCCTAAACAAATGACATTAAGCAAAAGCAAATTATCAATAGGCAAGTTAAATTATCTCTCTTCAGGAAAGATATCACTTGAGAACTGAGTGTGTTAGATGTGATGGAGTGTGCGAACTACCTAATGCTGATTAACTTTTAAAACAATACAACTCCTTAAAGAAAAAAAAAGAACTGAGAATATTTTTACGATAAAATTTCAAGTGTCGCGCTGAGAAAGCCATGAAAAAGTGGATTTTCTACATTTAAAGTTTTTACAGCTTTAAACTGTGAACAATATTGTTCAGGTTTAAATGAGCAGCTCTTAACTGGACGTTTTTAATGTTACAAAATCACAGTAAGTTGTCTACTCATTTATATCCACTGCAGAAACATGCACATAAAAAGAATATTGTACCTTAACTAGTATTTTACTGTTAAAATGTTGAAATTAGGAAGCAATAATGTAACCTAAACGCTTTGGTTTGATTTGCTTTGCTTGTCTGAACCCTTAGCTCAGACCTTAGGTATTCCAGTCCTCTGCTGAGACACTGGGCAGCAAGACGACGCCATAGGTCACGGTTCTCGGTCAGGACCTGTACATTGCGAAAGTAAATTCGCCAAGCGAGAAGGTCCCCCTGGAAGGTGGCTTGCCAGGTACTCAACGGTCTGCCTCTTTTTCGTTTTCCTCTCGGATTCCATATCAGAGCCTAGTGGGCTTGTCGTCCATCTGGAAGTCTCAGCACTTGTCCAGCCAATCTCCACCTTCTGTCCTCTACCAGCTTACGTATTTCTCTTGTCTGTACATATGAATCTAAAATCACCAGTCTTTGTCTTTTAAAGGAAAAATAATATATACCGTCAAAATACCGTCAAAATAATGATGAGTTCGCGGCGGTCAAAGATTTATTGTCTAAAACTAAGAATTTCTTAAATTCATGAAATTCATGAATTTAAAACAACCAAATGACAAATGGCAGGAAAGGAGTTGTAGCATGAAGAAAGAATAAAATAAAACACGTAAATAAACATACATAAACGTGTTATATAATACCCAAATGAATCTACCTTCGTAATAGCTTTCCTCTCTAGCCAAGAGATCTACAAAATCTTTAGCATCTACAGTATCCAATGGGGTGCCAGCACTATAGAGGAAGAGATAAGTTCGATTAAATAATACGAAAAAAAGCAACAGTCAATTTCTACATATACCATGGCAAGAACTTGAAACAAACAGGTACTTTTAAAAGCATAATTGGCAATACATCATGATGAGATATTAAAGCTTGCGCAAATCTGTCGCACAACATTCAAATGCCCATCAATCAGTGCCTGGGCAGTACTTATATTCTGTTTACATTTTGGGAAGAAATTACCTTTGTTCAGCTTGTACTGTATTAGTTTTATTCATATTCTGCGCGTAAAACCTCTTATTGGATTTGTACATATTTAGCATAGATCACTACGCCCGCTAATATCAGTTTATCTTTAGGGCACCTTAATAATGTCACGTGTTAAATTAAAGGGCTAAGATAAGGTACGCATTATAATTTCTTCTCCAAAGGTTTATTTTGAAGAGATCTGTGAACTTGAGTTTCAACAAAGCCCTTCACAAAGAAAAAAAATGCTTAAACAAGTTCTCTTTTTATCCGCAATGGTTGCTAAAGGAATGGCCAAATGTAAAAGTCTTGCCCTTAAGAGTGAAACCTACAGCTACTAGACTAAATACTGTGTTACATCGCAATCAGACTGATTGCCCATATTGCTCAAGATGTTATGACAGCATATAAACGATAACCAACTAAAGTTACAAAAGTTATAAATTGTAACTTAATAATTTCCGTTTTCATTTGTTGAAAAAATGCACAATGTTCTTAATACAGCTCTTATGATGCTTTGCTAAAAGCTTTCAAACTATGTCTATAAATAACTTATATTTTTATTATCATGTTATATATAATACATATTTGTATATACATATAGATATTATCTTTGAAATCTTAGATTTATTGTTGAGCAATGCATTTGGCCCCTCGGAATGACTAAACACTCTTGGCGTTGATTTTAAGTCTATTGGTTCCTTTGGTATCATCACGTGATTGGTTTTATTCCTGATTGCCTTTTCTATGTTTCAATTTTTAATTTTTGCCATAAAATATTTCCCTTATAATATTTCTTCCAGTTAGAAATGAAATCTGCCACTTTGTTATCTTTTCACGAAATACCTTAACCAATTTAAGCAAATGTCTTACCACAATATTATTAATATTTCTAACTAACTTTTGTTACTTCGATAAATAAATCGTAACTGCGTCAAGTAAATGATAATTCCATTGTCATCTCTTAGTTTAAATATTCAAAATACAATGTTAACTAAACTACTACACTACTTAAATTGTTTTCATAATCACAGTTAGCAGTTCCAGGTAGGGAGTAAATCGCGCAAACAGCTACAATCCTTTAGGAAACAATAAACACTGCCACCAGTATATCTGATAACCTGGATTTGAAGCAAATCGTGTTAAAAACACCTTAGGCTTTGTGAAAAAGAAAAATGAAACAATTCCTTTTTCCAACTAAAAGTCAATAACAAGTAATTTACAAACCAATTACTAAAATAAATTCATACAACAATTTAAACCAAGGATTAACAGCTAAATACTGCGTTGGAGGAAAATCTAAATTCTATCAAAAATCACCAGATGAGGATCTCGTTCTGTTACTATAAGAACAAATGTTGGCCAAAAGAATGTAGGGCTTCAAAAATAAAAATTGTTGTACTGCACCTCTAGTGCTTTTCTACAGCTTTCTGAGTTTGTTTTTGATGAATATTCTTGAAATCCGAAAGTCAATTTAATCTTACTTTATTAATTAATATACATGTATATTATTATCATTATTGTTATTACTATTATTATTATTATTATTATTATTATTATTATTATCATTAGTAGTAGTAGTAGTAGTAGTAGTAGTAGTAGTAGTAGTAGTAGTAGTAGTAGTAGTAGTAGTAGTAGTGGTGGTGGTTTAAATTTTTACAATTTTACGTCATGTCTTCCTCATATCAGTTCTTTTAATCGAATCCACAACTAGTACAAAGCTTGCATCTATCCACAAAAAGACTATTTTGTCGAATTCTTAATTTTTAACCTTAATAATATAGAAGTCGTGACATTTTGTGTGGTATTATATCTACTCTCAGGGTTCGTCCATAAATAAGCAATATTCAATTTGGTAGATCTAATACTTGTTCTTCTATCACAGTCCAATCAACTGATGACCGTGAAAAAGTTCATCACTAAGATACAGTCAATGATATATTTGAAAGTTCATATGGTCAATACGGTTTAGCAAGCATGCCTTTATTTGCTAACTTGATTACGTCGCAGCACTTCCAAACAGATGGGGAATAATTTTGATTAAAATACTAGCAACCCTTGTATTAACACGCAACAGCACAAAATTTAATCACTGCAGTGTATAAAAACGCACTTGTTTTGATACATTTCCTTCTCTGTGGTCCTATAATTTGAACAAGGGTGGGCTTGCAGTCTGGTAATACTGTCCAGTTGTTGGAATTATCAGTCCTTCTGAAAGTTTTCACCAAGAAGCAAGACATTTGACTATTGTTACTTACAGCTTTGGATACTATTTACAGTAAGGGTTCTGTTCGGTGTTTCTGTATCAAATCTTACTGGAATAAAACAACTGAGCCCAAATCAACTGCGTTATCAAACTAAATGAACGATATATTAAACGAAAAAAAGGCAAACTTTCGTTAGTCTATGGCTCGTACGTTCTGTTCCACCGTTAGTCTTAGGTTTCAAAAAACGACGAAATATTTTGATTCAAGATATTTCTAAAATTTCAAAAATTAGGTTACATGGTTTAAGGACCTTCATTAAAAAAATTTTTAAACAATAAAGTATTTGTTTTCCAAAAGTACCCCATGTTATAAAACTAATGAAGAAGATCTTGTGTCATAAATGGACAAAAATTGTCAGTGATTAACCCATGAAATCTATTTAAGAAACAAATGCAGCCACCTGTAAGTATGTTAGTTTTTGTTTTTTGTGGCTATCTTTCAGTGAAGGACTTTAGGACTTTCATTTATGCGATGGATTTCTTTTCTTGCACAGATCTATCTAGAATTCTTTTTCTTTTTTCCCCTGATGATGAAGAATCCTACAAAGCATATAGAGCCCCCAAGTGTGTGGAACTGTGAAAAGAAATGGAAAAAAGACAAAGAAAAAAAGTTAAGACAAGAGGTAAGAATTGAACTTATGACTTGAAAACATGCATCATATAATGAATGTTTTCAAGTCTTTTTTAATCAATCATATGATGGAGGAAAGCACCAGAAGCAAAAAGGTTCCACAGCCTAGGTGCCCGAGGAAAAGGACTAATTTAGAGTAATTTTCTTTTTTGTTCTTGCTCTACTGGTGACTATAACCTTAATCAATTCAAGGCTCTTCATAATTGGTATCTTGCAGCCGAGTCTTTCACTTAATCCACCTGCCTTATCTTTATCCATACAAAATCAAAACCCCGGAATTCCTAAATAACTCATTTGAGACAACCCTTATTGTTATGAGAACTGTGTCAATTTTTTTTTAAACATGTGCATGGTTTTGGTCACTGTGCCACTGTAAAAACTATTTTAAGCATTAAGAACAACCGTGACATGTTCACTCTGGCAAGGAACTTTGATTCTAAGAGTAGGAAAACTTTTTTTAAGTGAAAAGCCAAGTAACATTCCTCAAGTGAAAATTTTGAATTAGTTCAAACGGCGCTGAAACTCGCCCGAACGAGCAGAATAAGCATGTGTGAGAAACAACTATTTGTATTAATTTTAGGTACAGAAGAGAAATACTCAAGTAAAGTGAGATTTGTTAGGAGTTGGAGTGATGAGATGCTGTCGTTTCAAGAAATGTTACTGTGAGAAAATTGACAAATATCTATTGAAAGTTAACCTCTACAACTGTTTCTCTACATGAGCAACGATAAAGACTAGAGCAATCGGGTAGTTTTGCACTTGATTGCTTAATGGATGGTACCAAATACTACATAGATAAGCGATTAATTGGACCAGGTGAATAAAAATTCCTCCTTATATGGAATGCCTTCATGTTTTATCAGTTTATGGCCAATCAAGGGAAGTTAAACACTATGTACTTAAGAGCCAAGAGTTATGGCGTTCCCATTGCAACCAGCAAGTCTTATTACAATGGGAACTTTCGAGAAACGAGAACAACTGGCATTCAACCATTACTAAACATCTGTCAAAAAAGGTACTGATTCACAAACCTGACAGAAATGTTACAAATACATATAGTTGTAACATTCTACATTTCTGTCATGTGAAACAGCTACAAAACAAAACTGGAGGGAATATACAAACTCTTCACATCTCAAGAGGGAAGGATTATCAATAAGTCAGGTTTTCATATTTTAGTAAAACAGTAGTTCCATGAGCATGAAACACGGAAAATCAACAGTGAAATCCACACACTTAAAAATTACTAATGAGCGTGGAGATTTTGCAACAAAAATAGTGAATTTCGTTGCCCAAAATTATCGTGATCTATGTTTTATACATACATAATAATTCTAAGATAGATTTTACTGCTACAAACTGTAAATGTCATCTATTCTATTTCCTTAAAAACAAAAACATGACCTGGTCTGGCCACAGTAGAGCCCAGGTTCCACAACTTTTGTTCGCTGAAAAAAACCTTTTTTCGTTTGTTATGCAATGAGGTTTAAATTCAAATTCACATTAGGGATGATTCAAAAAGTACGTAACGGTAAGGGGGTGGGGGGGTGTCTGTCTTTTTCGTGACTAACCGTTACGAAAATTTCGAGGGGAAGGGGGTGTCAAGCTGACTACGTTACGTAACATCAAAAAAATTTAAAAAGCACGGTTTTTAACATTTATTTATATAATATTGATAGACATGGTGAATCATTACATTATATTGTAATAACACGAGAAATCACTCTAAATTGAATAGAAAAGAAGAGAAACTGGTGCGAGCTCTCATAACGCTGATTATATCTGTTGTTTTGAATAAAATTCTTTACGTTACGTAATTTTCTTTTGTTATCACAACTTTCGAATGTAAATGGAATGTTTCAATGAGATCATTGCATTGCATGTTTATATGTGATGTGTTTGTTTCGAATTTCGAAAACATTTTACTTTAAGTAAAATCATCTTCGCGTGTTTAATATAAAGTTGAATAAATTCTTTAACAACGCTGCTTGTCGCAGAGAAACAAACATGACTGATCAAAAAATTGATATGGAAGATTTATTTGACAAATTTTTGACAGCATTTAAGCAAACTCACGTCTGTGTTAATGGGAAACAAGCACAGATAGAATGTTCAAATCTATGGCGCGAAATAAAGAAAGGAAAAGACAATGTTTCAATAAAATCTGAAGCACAAAAACTCATATCACAGTGGAAAGTAAATGCAAAGAAGCCAGGTAGAGGCTCAATCATGAATTTTTTTACCAAGCCATCCTCAGCAAAGAAAGGTAAGCTATTTAACATATGTTTAGACGAGTGAGCTTCTCGTTATTTATTTTTTTTTTACGAATGAAAATATATTTGTTCACTAAACTGCTAAATAACTTTTTTTCTCTACGGTATTTTCTCACTCATCTGTATTATTCATTGTGCTGTTGCCGCGTTCAAAAAGGCCTGGTTTGCAAGGCAAACATTTATTATAACGCCATCAGTATATTCCTGAAAGTTCTAAATATACTACTTATTGCCCTGGTATTTTTTCCTCGAAAGTTAAATTTTATAAATATTAAAATTTAAAACAAACAATTTTTTTTATTGAAAAGTAAAAGCATAATCAATCGGCGTGTAGCTTTTACTTTTTATAAAAAAACCGTTTGTTCTTAATTTTAATACTTATAACTTACTTTGGCAAATTACTAATAATCAAAGTTAACTTTGATTTCAGGAAATATATCATCGGCATCGTCTGATGTTGAAATTGTTGCCGAAGTCTCTTCTCCTCCTCCTCCGTCACAAGAAATCACTGCTTCGACTGATGCACTTCCCTCGTCACAACAACTCACCGTGGCAAATGATCCAGCTCCTAAGCCCAGACTAACTCCAAAACAGGACGAATTAACCAAAAAAATTGATATTGAAAATGGGATATTAGTGTCACTTTATCGAAAACGAGACTTAGGACAAGACTCTGAAAGTGACCGTAAAGAAATTTCAACTAGGAAAGCAGCACGGGAACAACTAAAGAAAGAGTTGAAAGAAACTATTCAAAACGCATCTCGACAGAAAAAGCTACGCGATAACAGGAAACGTAAACTCGAAAGCTTGGATGAAACAACGCGTGAAAAGCTGATGGGCAAGGCTACTTCTGATTTGGGTCGACCGGAGAAGTGTGATAAGTCGGAATTGATCAAAGTTATCAGTCGTATAGCGATCTCAGGTTCCGCAGCCCATGACCGACGTCGTAACGAAGTGATTCGAACAGTCAAGACACTAGATCAGTTAACAGAAGCGTTGAATCGCGAAGGGTTCGAGTTGAAACGCTCTTCTGTGTATCTTCATTTGTTGCCCCGAAACCATAGAACAATTGAAGGAAAAAGGCACGTAAACACTGCGCCTGTTAAACTTTACAAAGCTCAAAATTCAAAGCATGCTTCGCATCCATCGAAGAAATTTGCTCAGGCGACAATCAGATCACTAGAAGAGCTAGCTGCAATTTTGGGTCCTGCAGAGGTGACATTTCATTCACAGGATGATAAAGCAAAAGTCCCTATTGGACTAACTGCTGCAAACAAGCAAGCACCCATGGTCATGCACATGGAGTACCAAGTCATGTTACCTGATCATGATTTTGTTGTAGCTCCTAAACATAAGCTGATACCTTCGGTCATTGGCGATATGAAGGTTGTCAGAAGCAAAGATCTAAAGAATGATGCAGTCACCTATTCAGGCGCTACATACATAGGTATTAGAAGTGCAAAGCATTCAGGATCATCTGCATTCGCTCATCTTCAAGATATGAAACGGGTACGCTCTTTACCCGAATTCGCATCGAGTTTTCAAACTGAAAATAACGAAGAGAAAAAGGTAATGATAGTTACAGTTGATGGCGGTCCTGATGAAAATCCAAGGTATGAAAATACTATAAACTGTTCAATTGAGTATTTTGCTGAAAATGACCTGGATGCGCTTTTTGTAGCAACAAATGCTCCCGGGCGAAGTGCATTCAATCGTGTTGAGCGGAGGATGGTTAAACTTAGCAAAGAATTAATTGGTGTTATCCTGGATCATGATAAATTCGGTAACCATCTTGATGCGAAGGGTGTGACGGTTGACAAAGAGCTTGAAATGAAAAACTTTGAATTCGCCGGATGCACGCTAGCTGAAATCTGGTCGGGCCTTGTGATAGATGGTAACCCTGTAGTTGCGGAGTTTATAAAAGACGAAGCACCTGCTGTTATGGTAACAAAGTCAGAAGAGTGGAAAGCAAGTCATATGCGACAGTCGCAATATTTTTTGCAAATTGTAAAATGTTTAGATGAAAACTGTTGCTCGAGTTTTCGATCATCATACTTGAAAGTTGTCCCTCAAAGATTTTTGCCACCACCTATACCCATTGTTCACACCTTGAACGGAATTGAATGGGCAAAAGATGACAAAGATGCTACCTACTTGTCGCTGTTTCAGAATATTTCGATGCAAAACACCTTGAAACCCGATCGAGCTGCAAAAAAATTTCCTAAAGGAATACCATATGATTATTCCTGTCCATCTGTAAAGCAAGATGTGATTAAAAGGCGAGTGTGTTCCAAGTGTGGTTTATACTTTTCGTCCCTTAAAGCAAAGTCAATTCATGGAGGTATCTGCAGAATAAACGAGGGGCCTACTCAAAATGAAACCGAGCGAGTGCAACCATTACGAATTGCTGCCCGTCGGGAACGGGAACTGTTGTGTGTAATGAAGAAATGGAGTGGGTTGCGATGGACGACATTGATACTGAAGCTCTTGAAAATTCAGAAAATGTGGATGAGGCAGAAAATGACTTTGGTACTCCAATAATTGACACCAACAATATAGAGCCAATCTGGTCTGACGCAACTGAAGACTGAGTTTTTTTGTACTTTTTTTGCGTTTTATTTACTGATCTGACCTGTTGAACTTGGTTGCATTGTTTTGTTCTAGTTTATTTGTTTAATATTAAGCAAAAGTCATATTGTTGTCTTAAAAGCGTGTCATTAATGATCCATTTAGTACCATATATCTATCTTGCACTATGCTGTAATTTTCCTTATTTTAGGGGGGTGTCTACGTAAAAAATGTTACGTAACAGAGAGGGGGGCATCAGCTAAAGCGTGACATGCCGTTACATGAGGGGGTGGGGGGTTAAAATGTCCTTTTTTGCGTTACGTACTTTTTGAATGACCCCTTAACGCCCATTATTTATTATTCTAAGGCTTATTAATTTACCATGTCTCAATTTTGTACAATATATTTGCTTCAGTTTCAATTTCCCTGATAGTTTTGTTTAGCCTATTTGATTGCTGTATATATTTATCATTGTAAGGTTCATTTTCCAAATACATTCATTTTGGGAAGTACATAGACCTATAAGTAAAAAACAAGGGATACTTTTCCCCTTTTATTATTCAACTGATTTTGGGTTAAGTACAATGATCTAAAATGAATACACACAAAGTTGACTTACAACCATCGAGAGTTGATTCAAAAGATTTTCAAAAATTATATTTTGTAGTGGAAATTTATCCACTTGATATACCTTAGCATAACTATCATGCATAAAGTTGCCAAAAAAGTCACAAAAAAAGAATTTGCATATCTATCTTAGTGTATAAATTAGCTTTTTATTAAAGATCCACCTCCTTTTTTTATTTACAGATTTTTTCATACGTGCATATGTTCTATATCTAATATCACATTTCAAGGTTTGTTTAAGAAGGAAAAAACATTCATTAAAGGTGGTTTTTCATCAAAATATTTTTCTTGTACACAATAAAAGCAAGCAATCACCATATTCAGCTATTGATACCTTTGACATTGAACTTCCTTCATTTTTTCTTCAAGATGAGTTTCAATCTGCAAAAACCAATAGTTAAAAAACACCACTGACTTCTTTGTACAATAAACTACGCAATTGTAGTTCAGTAAAGAAACTTAGTAAGAGCCAGTTAAAGAACATGACCAAAATGGGGATAGCCTCCACATACATTCATTCACATGCATCACAATCCTTGGCTGAAATACTACTCCTTACAGGACAATAAACTATCACCTAAAATAATGAAAGATTGAGCAAAGTGAGGATCTTGACCCTACAACTGTCTTCCACTTGCTGATAAATACAAAAAAAGAAGGGGAGATGAAAAAATCATTGCACCTTACATGTTTTTTACCATGGTGATTTTACCCTCACAGTAATTAAGCAGAAATTGTTGTTGTACATATCACTGTAACAATAACCATCTTTTGTTAATTTTACATCATATTTCCACATCTTTCCAGTTGGTACTGATCATTCTTATTAAAAACTGTGATACTTTACCCTATTTTTGGGGCATTTTAATCATTTTATGCACTGGGCATTATTATTGGAATTGAGAAAGAAAGGTAGAGGATAGGGGCACTATAGAAGTGCCTCATTTATTGGCAATAAGTTGCCTGAGAACTGTTTTGCACACCAACTACTTAAAAATAACATGAATTAGTTAACAATCTATATATTACTTTAAATGAAAGATGAGCCCTATAAAGTATCTGTTGCTTCATTCAATGTCACATTTCTAAACCTGAGTACACTTAATAAAAAATGTAAAAAACACATGTGGTCATTTAAAATTACAGTTTGAAACATGATCTTTGAACAAACATTGTCAAAACAAAATTAAGGAGGAAGGGGGATTAGGGGTGGGGTGGGTGGTCCAAGTAATGAAATTCAATCTTTGACTAACACATGGTAACACAAACGTCAGATATAACCATTGATCATATATCAAGAGCATGTTTGCAGTCCTATACAACTGATGTAAAAATTAACATTTTACACCTGCATCACAGGAGATTTGTTCTTTTGGGAGCACCACAGATAAGTTAGTGGTGCTTCCAAAAAAAAACTAAGGCCTCCAAAATGGAGGTACAAAGGCAAAGAATGTCTAAAACTTGATACTGGGTTTTGGATGATGGGCCAGCCCAATCTCAGTGCTGAATGTTTTAAAAGCTTAACATACACGAAAAAGTAATCAAACCTGAATGAATGGTTCTCATTTATGAAGACATGTTATGAAAAATATTTAGCTTAAGTGTTTCAATAACCACTTCTAGTGTTAACCACTACTTTGACAGGTCAACTGTATGAACTTCTCTTAGCAAATGGCAATTACCAAGCTATTGTTACTCAGGCACTATTAACCTTTATGCATCATCAAGCTCCACTTTTAATTTCACAACCATAAAAGCCTTGAATACCTGTTCAAAACAATGGCACAGCCCTTATTACTTTAAATTCATGTGTGATGTAGTGTGGTGTAATCATATTTTATCTGAGTCT
The DNA here is from genome assembly GCA_003991215.1 of Morbakka virulenta. Lineage (NCBI taxonomy): Eukaryota > Metazoa > Cnidaria > Cubozoa > Carybdeida > Carukiidae > Morbakka > Morbakka virulenta. The sequence continues at coordinate 823,214 of RDPX01000149.1, forward strand.
TAGAAAAGAGTCAGAAGTCAACAACAAGACAATTTTAACAAGTTAGATTAATTCCCAAAATTTCTTTTTGTTGCAGCATCTCTTCAAACATCCCCTATTCTATCTAAGAAAACTTTGTTTTAGATTCCTAAATATACTAAAGGGAATGACAGGTATGCAAGAACCCTGCCACTACATAAAGTTCTAAAACAAAACAACACTTGCCAAAAAACACTCTTTGCACTTTCATATTCTCAGAAAATCAATGAAGATTAAAATAATAAAAATCATCAGCTGTACTTTAAAATTAAAAATTAGGAAGAAGGAAGATGACAAAAATAGAAACAAATGTCAGATTTCATATCAAGATTCACAACTTTCTCATTACTATATCTTTCAAAATTACAGTTATTCTAAGTAATTGTGATCAGTTTAAATGGAAATTAAATATTGAAAAACTTCACATGTCATTTAACAAGTCATCTGTATGCAGATCTTAATCAAGTTGTTGTCTGCTTTTAGATACCTGGCTCTAAACTGGCCTTTTCATCTTTATTATCTGTAAATTTTTATGTCATCCTCTTTATCATGTAAATCAGGTGTATGAAGTAGATTAACCTATACAAGCATCTCAGTTCTCTTGATATGGCCTAGTTCTTCACACTTGAGATGACATGCATTTACTTTTCCAGTTTCTCATGTTGGTAAGGAATTAGTCAATATTTCCAAATTTAAAAAACTCGAGAAGTAAAACAGTGAGTTCTTATTAATTTCCAATTTTAAAAATGCATTAGTACATATGAAAACTTACATATCCATTCTTTAAAATGTTAAGATAAAAATGTTTCTAACTTAACTATTTAAAAAATCATTATTTTGCTTCCTACAAAAAACTCATAGAGAAACACACTTGAAAATATACCTTTTCAAGAATGATTTTATTGTACTCTTTGGGCTGAATGTTGAACTCATCCATCAGAACCTTCTCATGATTGTAATAACCATTACTTGTCAAGTTATGTAGCACAGTCTGCAAATACAAAAGAATTTCCTTTGGTCAAGAGAATACAAAATGCATAGTTCTACAAAAATTTCTACAAAAACAGCTCTACAAACATTCACAAAAATATTTTTTCAGTATTCTACAGAATGCTTGAATAAGGGAAGACCTTTAATACATCTGACAGTATAAAAATTTTATGAGGTACTTACTGTTCCCCAGGATTGTACCCGTCTTTCCATTCCAGTACCACCACAGTTCATTTCATTGGGGAGCTTTGCCACTGACAATATGCATTTGAATACAAGGTCAAATATTTCATTTGCTGTTCCAATAAAACAACACCAAAATGAAATCAATATGTTACAGCAGACTAAAATTGAGGTACATAAGTAAAATTGTGATTAACTTTTAACCATAAGTAATGTCAGTAATTAACTGTTATTCCATTTAAGTATGGTATAACCCTATACTACCATTACATGCTACTATACATCCCAACAAATATATGCTGCATGCATATTATCAATTATAATTCAAAATTATATTGTTGTGAATTATCCTATTAAAGTGTCAAAGGTTGAATATATACATAAATACAATACCTACATACAATGAAAATGCTATGAAGATTTATATGGATTCAACCTTTGACACTTTGACACAAATAAATGTATTGGATAAATAGTTGGTAGCTGTAAGAAAGCTGGCTGGCCAAAGAAGACATGGATCCAGACAGTGACACAAGATAGAAAGACATGGAAGGTAGACATGGTAGATTTACAAAACATGTTCCATAGAGTGGCTGTTTGCAGCCTGTCAAAAACTGTTAAACCCTGAACAAGGGGACCATGATGTTTAAAATGGATAAAAGAAGAAGAAGAAGAAGAACCAGGGTATTCTGTTCATATTCATCAAATTCTAAAACCTGCTGTCAAATCCACTTCAGCAAGGATTCCATAATTGTTTTGGTGAGAAGCCTTTCTTGTGCCAACGATCTCAAAAAAACGTGTCAGCTAAAGTCTTGTATTCTTGACAGAGTAGCCCATGTAATGCATGCCAAATGTAGCATTTACAAAAAGTAATCCACTTTTCTTCCAGATTGGAGATTGGACTGGGGAATGGTAGCCCTCTTCCACAAAATAAACTATCACAGAAACCGGAATCCAAGTGCAATAATTAAATTTTGGTGGGCCTGATAGGCCATTATGAAATATCTATTGTAGATTTGTGTTTTTTGTAAATAGTTTTAGTTTTTTGATATATTACTGTAAGTAGATAAATGACTGCCTTTAGCTTGTCATCATTAATTATACAATTAAATAAGAAATTTAGCTAAATTATCCATTATTATTGTTTTATTATCATTGTCTTACTTACAAATTATAAAAAGAACAATGGTGTATTATTTACAGACTACTATTTCTTTGAAAGTTACCAAGCTACATGTGATAAAGTCTTGGCTGATTTCTTCAGTTTTACTGAATAAAATAGAACATCTCCATCAAAGTTATAGAATCTCTGGTTCTGAATGGTGGGCTCTTCACCTAGGGAACTAATTCCAACTACAGAGGAATGAGTGTACCATGCTCCTGTGGATGTCCAATATGAAGAGTCAATATCTTTACTCTTTAAGAGATGGTCAAGCACAACCACATGGATACACTCCTGACGAGCACCTGTCTTTACTTGTTTGATCATGTTAAACAATTCACAGCTTGGATCTGCTATAAGCAAGGTGAAAGAAATGTTGTAAGGGCATTATTCCAGCCCATGTAAAGAAATGGAATTTTCCCACTATGTCAATATGAGATTGTGGCAAACTGAGTTTTTTGCCTAAGACTGCTAGTCATACACATTTGAAATATCATGCAGCTTTAAATGGTTAGTGAGTCATTGGTAAGTTTTTGTCTATATTTAAAATGTCACGATCCCCATTCCCACTCCTTCTAATTCACTTTCTACTTTCTGGCAAACCATCTAGATTGCTATGAATACATATAAAAGGGCATAGTCTAAGTTGTCTGATAAAATGGGGGGTATGGCCATGAACCAACTCCTGCAATCACATTAACATTATCTTGGGCATTTATTTTTCAATACAACCTACTGTAAAGTTTAAACACGAACTAGCATTGAATAGCTATTACACTAAGATGTTTAGCTGAGTTGCAATGATCACATATGCATTCTGATGTTTTTCTGTGATTTTTTATATGTACTAGAGAGTCACCACACATCAAGGCTAAAACCAATCAAAGATGAGGGTTAATGAGATGGATAAACCGACACTTGGATGATGAGAAGTTTTGTGAAAGGGACAAAAGATATAAATGAATGAATAAAATTTGATGACTTATAAGGGAGGATGTGAAAAGTGTTTATGGACATTTGATTTGAAGATGTATATCTTGTACTCCTCCAGGAAGCAATATTGTGGCAAAGTGTTCCACAGATTGGAGGTTCTGGGGAAAAAACAAAACTGGCCCAAAGTTGCATTTAAACCATCAAGTTGGAAATCTTAATTGTACCAAGGATTAAGTACAAACCAGCAGAAAGAGCATTTTAAGGAGATAGTTAGCAAGGATGGACCACCACATCTAATAAATATTAATGAAGAGAGTAGATTTCAACTTTGTAATGTAACTGCAGTTAATAAGCCAACACATGGAGAAGTATGAAAAGCTAATTATATAGATGGTAAGTTGTTCTTTTGTGATGGCTTCTGTCACTTAATACCAAGGAGAAATAAGTTAATGGATCAATATTAAGCTGGGTGTGAAAAAGAGCAAAAAGTTTTTCTGCCTTTAATTATCATGCTTTATTATGGATATTATGTTCATAGGATGCAGTGTACAGTTTGCTGTGATGAGAATGGCATTAATTGGAATATCACTTCTATCACACTAGATTATTTAGACTTTGCATATGACATAGCACTGCTCTCATTGCCGAACAAAAGCATAAGGGCAAGACATGTAAATTGGAAAAAGTGCTTCAAAGAGCAGGATCACATATCAATAAGAAAAGAGAAATTGAAAATAACTCCATACACAAAGGTTAAATAAAGTTGACAATGACTATCAACAAAGTTGAAGAGTTGGTGTACTTGTGAACTAAACTATGCAAATAAGAAGATATAAATGACCTAAAGAACTAATTGTCAAAGGCCTGAGAAGTATTTGCAATGATTAACAAGATCTTGAAATTTGGCACCATTAAAAAAGTGAACCCTTGTAGAGCTGTACAAGAAAACTTGTAATTCTTGTCCTGTTATACAGAAATAGTACAAAAAAGTAAACAAAAAATACAGCAGGCCATCTGACATGTTTAAGAACAAATCCTTTCAAAAAAATCTTCAAATTCATTGGCTTAGCAATTTAACCTGCAGTGGGAAACTTTGCAAGGCTAAAATTAAGCTGACAGTAAGCAAAGAAAAATTGGGGGTGACGACAAATGATCCAGCATTTTATTTATGAGATTACAGAAGCCACAGCAATATGGCAATGATTTAAGCACCAACAAGGTGAAAAAAGAGGGAAATACCTTAAAATGTTGGAGAAGAAAAAAAAGAAAAGGAATAAGTGGGTAAAGAAAAAGAAAGTTTGGGCTATAGCAGAAAGAGATAAAATAGATGTATGGAGTTTTGTATGCAATAAGGCATGAATGACAAAGAGAATTGATCGAAATTCACAATAGCATCATCATTTCTCTATTAGTTAAAGTACAGAACATTATCCTGTTTTCTTAGCCATTTGAAAAAAAGACAATTGGCAATTAAGTAGCATTTTAGGTTTTTGGGGTCTTTTAATAAATATTTAGCTTTTCTTCTCCCCACCAGTTTATGTCTCATACTGGTGCAAATACTGACTAGGATACATCTATCACTGTTACTTAAACTGCTTAAAATTATTCTTCTCTTTTCCTCCCCTCTTTGGTTAGAATTATACCTGCTCAGTGTCTCGTGCTTTATGAAAGATAAACTATGACTTTGTTAACAAAAATACATGAAATTACCTTCATGGTTCAGAAGTGAAGGATTTTTACACAAGTTGGAAAGCTGCTGACCAATTTCTGGGTAATCATTCAGTATTTCTGCAATACCCTAAAAAGGAAAACACTATGAATCACAAGCAGAAGTAAAAGACAATTTGCTAAAATTTCTTTTACTTGTATTAAATACAATATTTTTTCCTTTTAACTCTACCAAATCTCTGGTGATTTTTCATTTCAAAAGTGTAAGAAATGCTAAGCTGTTTTGAGTACATTAATTTTTTAAAATTTTTATTTGATGTTGTGTTCCTTCATGTACAGGGAGGTGGAATCAATAGCAAAAGATAAAGAATAAGCAATTACCTTATTATCGTTCAATCTATATCTCCTAATTTAAGTATTACAAACGGTAAACCTAACAATCATTGGAATCCAATGTGAGAGCACAATTAGTATCAAACGTAACATATGAATGCATACCGGTTTCCATACAAACATCATCAATCAAAACACACACACACATTTATATATATATATATATATATATATATATATATATATATATATATATATATATATAGTATACGATGAAACACTCAGAAAACTTTAGTTAAAGATGGAACTGGCTGATTACATGACAATACTGGGACAATACAAACATGGACAATTCACATCACAACACGAAAAACAACACAACGAGAAACATAAAATATAAATAAAAAAAAGAAAACCATGATATATATATATATATATATATATATATATATATATATATATATATACAAATCAAAACAATAACTACGTCTCTTGTGAAACTAAGTAGCACTTATTTAACGACATCAGGTACATATTACATGGTTACGATATCTTTATCTACGATATGCAAGTTCCTTGTGGCACAAGAGAGCTTTTTCATAAAAAAAGGTAATTAGTGGTTGCTTTCTTACCATGCTTTGAACCCGACTTGTCAAGTCTCGCAGGTCCGAAATGAGTTTTTCCCGATTTTTTTCCAGGATTGTAGAGTCCATGTTATTTTTACAACAACAAATGTGACGAGATACCTGATGTGGTGTTAATTACATTAGTAAATAAAATCAGTCTGCACTGCGACTCTCTCTGTCTTTCCCCTCTTTGAATGATTGAATCATTTGATTTAGTGAATGAGACCCCAAATCAAGCTACTCAGACTACATTAATCAGTAAAGAACGAGTCTCTTTTGTCTTGCTTTCCAGCTCCCATGTTTTAGGCACAATCTAAAAGCATATCCCAGTCTCTCGATCTGGGTTTTCCTCTTGTACCACTGCAGTATGAAAGCACTGCACTTCTTCACTGCAAAAGTGTTGTTTCTTCGTTTGTGATGATCAAGTTCAGATAAAACGACCCACTTTCATGAGGAGTACACAGTCTATTTTAATTTTTCTCTCCCGCTATGGAAATTGCAACCAATAGGGGTGAAAGTAGTAAAAACCAACAAGAGGATGCTTTTTATTATTGTTATTATTGCTTCTCAGGGAATTACAGTTTACAAGAGTTTTCACATCTCCAGAGATTAGGTAGAATGTAAAGTTGGGGCTGTAGAAGAAAGGTGTTGTACAAAAGTCTTTGGGAAAGAAGACACCAAAGTATGAACAATGCAAGCCCCGTGGAGAGAATGGAGAATGGAGAGAGTGAAGGGACCAAAAATTAAATACTGCAGCATAGCCTTTTAAGACGATCTAACCCCCACGCTCCAAAAATGTCCCTTATCACTGTATTATGTGGATTATGAATTAAAGTAAACTCAAAATGCATTATTGTGTACTTGTCGATAAAGAAGAATATTCCTTACAAATACAAATGATGTCTTTAAAATTTTTTTTGAACGTTTTTATGAAAAGAGATAACAAAATACGAAGATAAACTATTAAGTGCTTTAAATATTGTGCAAATTCTTTTTGTGAATCGTTTAAACACAACTTTCTGTTGTTATTTGATTCTGGCAACAGGTTTGCAATTGCAATAAGATTAAGACAATCCGTTCTTTCTTTGTGGAAATTGAGGAGAGCGACAGAACTAAATCGGGTCGGTAAAATAGTTGATTTCATCCAAGTCTTTACTGATGAGAATGTTCTTTCAGGTGTGGAAGTAGAGACAGGATTTACAGGATTTATTTTGCAGGTATTTACAAGAAGCGTCGTCTCCATGTTAGGTACTAAGTTCCTTTCTTTGATCAGATCGTTCAAATGTTTTGTACTTCTTCTTCTTCTTCTCTGCGCTTGTCGGTTTTCAATTTCTACGTTGATCACCATGCGCTGCATTGAATACAGTTTCAGTCAATGTTTTAAAACGATTCCTATTCTCTGCTAATTTTCGTAATTTTTCAAGATCGTTTGCTGTTTCGAATTTCGTCACAGGAAAACAATGATTCACGGTGGAGAATCGTTTCAGGTCTAAATTTATGGTCTCAGGTAGTGTCCTTCTTCGCATATCAGGGTATTTCTTTGCATTTCTTGGGACTTCAAAGACGTATGTCATTGCAGATTGAGCTGGGTGGCATTCTTAAGATACGACCGAAAAGATTCCATCCTGATTTCGTGATGAAATGGCTAATGGGTTTTTTGTTGCTCATACTGTAGATCTGGTCATTTTTAAGTTTATAGTTTTGCCATATTCTTCTCAATTAATTTCTGTGTGTTCTTTCAATTACTTCGATTTCTTGTTTGGTAAGTCCCCATGAGTTGCAATTGTAAGTAAGTACAGGTTTTACTAAGGCTTTATAAATTTTAATTTTGTGATGGATCGAAAGGTCTCTATGAAGCCACAATTTGTCCATTTTTGCCATTGCTGCATACGATAGCTGGATTCTCCTTCTAACATCTTCGAAATCTCCAAGCAAACTCCCCAGTTTTTTCACTTTTCTCCACTCTTCTCTATCTTTATGATTCATTCTTTTAATGTTTGTTTCCTCATTCTTATCATCATTGACTTTCAAGTTATGCTTGGCTAGAGTGTCTTTGACAATGCTTTTGATGTATTCTTTTTCGCGGTGGTTTTCTGTCAAAAAGTCAGTGTCATCAGCATATTCCATATCTGTTGGCAGTGATGATATAACAGCATAGGAGTGTTCTATGCCAAGTTTCATACTATTAAGCTTTTCTCTTACTGATCCGAGGTCATGTTCTAATTCGATGTTGAAGAAGCATCCGCTGATAGCATCTCCTTGTGGAGAACCGATATTTGCATCCACAGTTTCAGGTCCATGTTTGTCGAAATTAATTAATTAATTGTTTTGTACTTCCGTCTAAAACCTTCAACAAATTGAGTTCAACAGTTTAAGTTCAACAGCTTCCCTCATAAAGTTCACTTCAGTGGACTTGGCCTCGTCCTTTAACTTTTTCAGTAACAATGACTCCAACTTTTTACAAACCAGAAAGACCGTTGGTCAAAATGGTCGCGTACTGAAAATACTAATACTTTAATAACATGCTAGAATCGGTCTCGATACTGATCACTTATCAATATATATTTATCAATATCAGTTGATATGTACTTTTCATTTATCTTCTCTAGCTACTGCTTTTATTGAAGGAAGTCTGTACTCAACTTCAAAAGCTGCATGAAACTTGAATTTTCGTCACCTCTCGACCAAGAAATTGTAGGGTTTCGAGAATTTTGATGGGACAACTGTTTTCTTTCATTATGGCTGACTTTCCCTTGTCATTTCTTAAATGTTGCTACACTGAGGGATAGTTAATGCAGCAACATGAGATGTTGACGTTTGGTGCTTATTTGAACTTATCGAGGCTTTTTTCCAATTTCAAACCCTGGTATGCATGAAAGCATTTTCTTTGTTCTTTTTCATTTCGAATCATGGCAAACATTTTTTACAAACAAAACATATAATAGTCCCATACAAATGGGTTACAAGAAAATGAAAACCTTACTTTTAACACTTGCTGAGCCCAGGGGTCATATCAACATACTTACTGGGCCGTTATTTCGATGCCTTCATTGGAATAAATATCCTATTAAAAATTTACCATAGGAAATTTAAGAACCAGGAAAATTATATCTATTCTCTGGTATAATCACATTTTGCAATCATATTTTGCTTTTACAGTTTGGTTTGGCATTTGAAGAATCCCACAAGAACTTGAAACTGAGAGGAGTCAGTTGTAGTTCTTTTTTCGCACAAAAATAAAAAAAATGTAGTAGTTTCTGCGATTCCTTAGATACTGACGAGAAAGACATTTTCGTGCGAAGGCCACATGTAAGGCCTTAAAGACACCTCTTGAGATTTCTGATTCGTGTCATTAAGGGTACTGAATGGGGCGACTGGGAGCCAAAATTAATTGCTAAAAATTTCTGAGGGCCACGCCTTTAATGTCGTAGGCAAAGCCCATTTTGGCAAAAACGATTATTTCTGTTTCTATCACTATTCTTTGTAAAAAATGTTTAACAGTAAGCAATGTACTTGATGAAATTTGAACCCGACTCTATTCTTAATGAGTTCTTGAACTTTAAAAATTTCTTAACATTCTTAACAATTCAATAAAATTTGTCCCATTAAAAAGTGATTTGATCAGGGAAGATCTCTTTTCCATAAAAAATAATTAATAAATTTTTGATGCATTTGCTTTAAACTACAAAGATTTTTTAGATCTTACCCTCGTGATCTCTAGTGACCAGCCAGGGGCAACAAAAATACGAATTTCTCTCAGCACCTTCACGTAACCAAGAAAAAATATCACATACTCTTTTGGGTGTGCAATGTCTGGTGGAAACTGGAGAGCGTGGTCGCTTGTCATCTTTGAGGCAAACGCGCTGTTCATGAGTTAATTTTTCTTGTTAAAACAAAAGAGAGAAGATTTTGGAGACAACTTGACATGATTTGACTGGTCTCAGAAATGTGGCTTGTTTCCTTCCTTCGCATTGCAAGTAAATGGCGGGGGCTGACCTTTGTGCAATTAATTTTCACGAATTAATAGCACAACGTCATCACTGCCATATTCTGCAACAGGCAATATTGAGAGAATTTCGATGGTAAAGGGATGCGAGTGGCTCCTTTCACAGGATTAGGCTAAAGAAATAGCATTCAGACGCCTATAGTTAGTTACTCTGATTTCATGAAAATTAAAAACAATTGTATCACAGCAAATATTGGAGTAGAGTATGTAGAGCGGCTGAGCCGACTTTCGCGTTGGATAAAAGCGGTATAGAAGAAGAACAAGAAGAGAAAGAAGAGGAAGAAGAACAAGAAGAAGAGGAAGAGGTAGAAGAACAACAAGAAGAATGAATGAAATAGAAGGAAAAAAGAAACAGCAGCAGGAAATGATTGAAAAGGTCTCTTTTTACCGAAGATAATTCTAGACAACTTGTTTTTTGCAATTTGTTTGATACAATTACGTTATGAAAAAACCCTACTAATAACATATTAGCAGTGGCCGCCACCTCTGGGTACCGATGAGACTTGAAACTACTCGGTCTGTGTCTGTGTAGAGGTTGCACTTGTACACCACACCTTTGTGTTCGTATGTATTAATACCAGGGCCTGTGGTATTGGTTTGATGTTATCAAGGTCTAGCTTGTGTATACATTTTCATCATTTGAGGTCACCTTCCTTAAAATTTGTATAATCAAAATATTAGTGAATTTTACAATGGTTAAAAGAGATTACATTTTTCATCGAGCCTTCTGTCACTATTTGTTTTTTCCAAAGGCTAAGCATTTTTGTCCCTGTATTACATAAGATATTGTTAACAAATGAGAAACATTTGGTCACTTTTGCTCTTTTATGCTTTTTACAAAACCAAAAGTATTTAAATAAAGCAGAAAAATTCTCAATGTACTTAAATCATTTATTTTCACGTAAGTCATACCTGCTACATGTAAATCACATCTACGAGGCTGCAGGTGAAAATAATGAATCATGCCCCTGTTAGTGTAATTAAATACGGTTCAACCTTATAACACATCAGTATGTGCGATATGGAGTAGCTAGAAAAATATTCTACGAATATTTACAACCCTCGTTGGTAACAGCACTTTATGTGTTGAAGAGGCTACTGTGTGAAAACACTGTCATTACTCACTTTTACTTTCCTTAGATTATAGTCTTCTTTGTCTATCTCTTTACCTGTCTGTTTGTCCCCCAACCCCACCCCACCCTACTGGTTAGGAAAGTGCAAGTGCGTAGTTTCAAACGGATTCATTTTAATTCTTATCTCCAAAACTGGTTACAAATTCAAAATCAGTGCGAATAAGTGCAACGTAACTGGAGAAAGATGGTAAAAAATACATTCTAAAAAAAGCATATGGTAACAAACACTTCTATATATGACAATTATGAACAACAGCCTTCCGATTGATGGACAGAAAATTAAACAGATTCACAAGCTACCCTTGACTTAACAGAAACCACAATGAAACTTGGGAAAACAAAATGCAGTAAAACAGTCAAGTCTTTTTATTACCAATATTTTTACAGTTACTTAGTCGTGTTCACAAAATGACTTGATGTAGATGTAAAAATATCAGCTCAAACAAAAATGCATTGCATAAAAAAACCAGACCTTGTTCTAGTTTCTACTGAAAATGAAATGCCTTAAGTAACATATTTACAATTTGACAAACCAGCAAGAACTATATTACATATCACATTTCAAATGTTTCTCTTTAGAGGCTCCTAAATCAAGTTTTCACATAATCACGTGTTTATAATGCGTTTTTCTTATGAATTTGGTAAACTAGTTTATTAACTATTTCCTTGCCACATTTGCAACACGTTATTCAACAGTTCCAACTGAAGTTATATGATTTTTGAGTTAATATATGACTGATTTGTTGCTGTTAAGCGGGTCAGGCGTGGTCCAAAATAACTAATGGCATAGTCCGATCCATCAGCTGGCGTTAAAACCTGCAGTAAAAGAATGAGTATGACAGAAACAACTTTTAAGGTAATTGAAATGGTGAGACAAAACGTCAAAACCTGCACAAGTTATATTTCCTTAACACTTAATTGAATACAGTTCCGGTTAGACATTTCTCAAACAAAATGACTCTTCATATCTATACTTAAAAGAATGGGGGAAAATATCGTAGAAAAAACGGTCTAACACCAACGGGTCCACTATTTTGACCGTTCAGAAAATTCGTAGAACTCCATGACCCATTATTAACCTCATGCACACTTCTGACACCCTGCTCGGAAACCTTACAGAGGCATCTTTAACATCTAAAACACTCCTATTTTTCTCACTTGTTTGGATCTCTTTGTAGGCAAATAAAGCCCCCAAAACACTTTGAAAAAATCACGGACCTTTAAAACAGTTTTGTATTAAAGCTGTTCTTCATATACTTCAAATATCTATAACTAGTACCAGCCAGCCAACTGATAAAAAAGATCTGTCAACTAAATCAACAAGCACACTCGGACTGGAACAGTCGTAAAATAGGATACCAGAAAACGAAAAGCACCACTTCAGCAATTCAAATGTGTGTAAAAAGCAGTTTGTATTGGATTACATAGTTCGTGGTTGCTAGTGGGGCTTCTAGCAAAATCTGAAATGCTGAAAACCTAAGCTGCTACATCATGCATTCGACACAGGTGCAAGAAGCTGTACGATGACATTCCCAGGCAACAAGCCATATATGTCTTTGTGGTACTATAAAACATCACATCTGTACATCAACAAGATCACAAACAAAATATCCACTTATTAAAACCGAAAACGTGAATGCTTAAGGGAAAAGAATAATAATCTTGTAACTGGGTAGAATACTGAAAAGGCTACAAGAATTAACCAAGCGGATAAGTGAATGACTTTTCACAAGTGTTCGTAAAGGGCTATTAAAAGTCTACACTTGGTGTTTCCTGTCTTGTATGAAATATATGAAATCAAATTAGGATACATAAGGAGCATCACCAAAACGTGGGTTTCGTGGGGTGATACTGGGTCAAACAGGCCTACTTTCAACTCTCCCACACCTCAATGTTGCAATCTTTAAGGTTGATGAAAAGAGAAATTTTTCCACAGGCAAGCCGGAAGTAATTGATGGTACACGAAGAATTGCTGAGTTATTGGAATACAAATATATCCAATAAGGCATTGGTAATCAAAAAGGAAGAGGAAAAAGTGATCAATAATAATTTGCTCCACGCATCTTTCCCAAAGATTATTCCTGCGAACACTCACATCGAGTCACGAGAAACACCGTCAAACAAACGATTCAAAAACGGTTACTGTGTCGTTTTAAAAACAATAGATTTTTTGATCACGCGATTTTGTCCCTTTTTTCTATAGTGTCCCCTCTTTCCCCATCCCAACTACCCAATCAACAAACCCACCCGAGAAACTAACACAATATTTAACAGCCCACCTTTACAACGTAATGTTTCAATACAACTTTTACTGCTTCGACCCAGCTTAGAGGAAATTAGATAACTGATTTACTACTTCGCAAATTTATCCGAAACCTCTTGTGCAAGTTTACAATATTAGTACCCAATGTACCCATGACTTGCAAGACCTGAATTTCGGTGTCAATAGCTTCCATTTGCACTGAAGCCCTAAACGGGATGCTTTGTATAAAACCAAAAGCCCAATGCGGCGTACATCTGCTATAAAATGGAAATAGATGTAGCCCGTTATTAAACCAATATTTTGTAAGAACCTCAAATACAACAAACAAGAAAATTCAAAAAATAATAACAACGCCAATCATCAGAAAAACTATATTTACCTGAGTTGCTATCAAAATAACATCAATAAGTTGAAGGACCATGAAAAATCCCAGTGTACAAAACTTTAGCATCCCTGTAAATTTCGAAAAAATAAATGAACTTCCTTAGCGCGCGGTATTTAAATTAGGTTGGTTTCATTTTTTAAAAAACCAACCAATCGGTAACTAGCGTATTCTGTTATACAGTTCAATCGTTGGTATGAATCAGAAACACGAATGTTGCAAGTGACAGACATAATGAGCCTGGGAGTTACTTAAGATTAGTTTTAAAGAGGAGCTGAGGAAGTCAGCTGATTAAACATTTACTAGCTGACGAAGTAGCTTGGAAGCAGAAGCCATTCATGGTATCAGGTATCTCAGCAAGACGTTATCATTGTCATGGACCCACCAATATAAAGATCTTAGGTATAATAACTACATGCACTATAATAATTTTATGTTGTTTTATGTACAAGTAACGAAAATAATAAACTGACTTCTTTGGTCATTCTTTTTCAGGGTTTGACTTGACGGTTATCACAAGTTTGGATAAAAATATTACAGCGAGTTAACTGATCCTTGAAGTTCAAAAAGAAAGCAAGTAAAAATTGGGTCTTAAAAAATATTATAGCCAACCAATGGCCAATTTGATAGGAAATACTCTCAGATCTTATGGCTGTTTACATAAAATTTATTTAGGAAAAACGTATAAATACATATCAACTTTGCTTAAGGAACCAGTTCATAGATGATTCTAAAACAAACTTTTAAAACTCGTCAAACAAATTTTTCGGTAAACCATGTACAACAGGTGTCGGCTGTAGCAAAATATAAAAATGAAGCCAAAAGACTGTAGAATATACCTGACAAATGTGACCCGTTTTCTCTTTGAAGAGTTTCAATTGAAGTGTATAGACATTTTATACACATGTGCAAATAACATTGTGCGTAATGATGGCCTGCGGATACCCAAGGATGTGTATTTGTTTTTTTCAATAGATTTAATACTACAAATGATTTAGCTTATTCAAATTATAGACAAATTAAACTTGATAACTGTAATATTCTTACCTATTGCTGGATATCCTAAATAAAATCTGTCAATTCCAAAAACACCAAGGAAGACAGACAGCAACACTGCAGTTTCAAAAGATTTTTCGCCCCTTATTGCAAATAAAAGGAAGAGTGAAGAATCACAAATTAAGAAAATATCTACGAGTGAAAAACAAGAATGGGGAATAATATGAAATGTATGAAAAAGTTAAATTAAAAAGAATGTGAAAAATGTCTGGATGCTATCTTCATTCATCTGCATTTTTCTTGTAAAATATTGCTATTATATCTATTTTTGATGATGACGGTGATGATGATGATGATCATAATAATAATTATTTTTATTAATATTTTATTTTAATGAACATGTGACAGTATAAACAAACTCTTGTTGTTACTTCCTCTCTACTCCATAGTTCCTTTAGAAATTAGGTGTCGTATTCAATTACAGTTCAAAGATGCTTTGTGGTGGAAAATTTACATATTTGTTCCTCCATGTCAAAACAGTATACTTAAGTAGACCATGGTGTTCCTATTTGAGACTTTTCCCATGATTTCCAGATAATACTTGTGTCGCCTCTGCGTCATGATTAGCTATTTTCAGCATTAACGTTCCAAATCCAAGTGAGAAAGTAACAGGTTGTACGTTCCTTCTATCACATTAAGAAGCAAACCAACCATAAAGCACAAAATGAAAAACGTAATAATGGTAATTTCGCGACTTACGCCGTTTGTCTAAATGTACCTTTGGTCGAATACCATATTCCACTTACATCCAGGGAAATGATGTGAACAACTGGAACGTACATGCTCATCCATCCCATCCCATCACTCCACTGTCAGTATGCCGGTCCTGNGAGACTTTTCCCATGATTTTCAGATAATACTTGTGTCGCCTCTGGGTCATGATTAGCTATTTTCAGCATTAACGTTCCAAATCCAAGTGAGAAAGTAACAGGTTGTACGTTCCTTCTATCACATTAAGAAGCAAACCAACCATAAAGCACAAAATGAAAAACGTAATAATGGTAATTTCGCGACTTACGCCGTTTGTCTAAATGTACCTTTGGTCGAATACCATATTCCACTTACATCCAGGGAAATGATGTGAACAACTGGAACGTACATGCTCATCCATCCCATCCCATCACTCCACTGTCAGTATGCCGGTAGTGCAGACGCTTTAATTTTCAACGTCAGCACAGTCAAGTCACACTCCAACTACCTTGTATCCCCTTCAACAGCTGATCTTACCTATGCTGGTTCAAGCATCAGTTATTGATTCATTCAGCATGCGACAGATGGTGGAATTTGACGAAATAGTTAACTAATGAACTTTGAGTTAAAAACATCACTTTAACAAATAACATATCAGCAAAACTGCTGCACTGGTTACTTGACATAACAACAACTGTCCCGCATTGCCGCTTGTTAGTTGAAAGCAAATCGAAAGACGTGTGAAAGAATTATGACAAGTTCTTGTAGAGTTACATCAGGAAACACATAAGAAGGCCACTAAAAAACTAATCACCTGTCACAGAGTCGGTAAAACAAGTTACATATTTAATGTAAAGGGAGCCATGTCTCAACGCCTTTTGGAAGGTCTTCAAATATGGATCTAAGCCATGACAATTTTTATCTACGTTTATAGGGATATTTGTACCATCCCATGATAGTGATACCTAACACAACTACAGAAAATCAAACTAAGAAAGGAATGCGAGAAGGTAAAAATAAAAAAATTACAGGTGCAATTGTTTCTTACAAAAAAAACAAACTATTGAATAAAAAGTGGATATATGTATATATATATATATATATATATCATTACATCACTATAGATATAAATGCTTTTTGGTTGTTGCTATTAGTTGCAACAAGTATCCAGTCAAGCAAAATGGCTTCCTACAATCCAAGTTTTTAACCCTTTCGAAGTCCCAAAACAGTGATATCATACGAAACCAATAACTAAAATGTCCCCTGTTATTTGTAAAACACTTCATGTGAGCTTTAAAAATGTCCAATTTAGCTAATATTTTTATGGATCCTCTCTCATTTGCACCATCAGTTGCCAGAATTAATCTACTGCTGATAAAACATATGCAATACAAAAAACTACAATGTTCCCCCAAATCCCCTTTATACCCACTGTACGAAAAGTCAGAAATAAAAAATGCCTCAAACCTTATTTATTATTATAATAATAAAAGGAACATTTATACAGAAAAATTTGTCATAATTATGAAAAAGTAACAATTCTGTTATCAATATCCGACCTAAAAACCGAATAAAAGTTTAAAACAAGTAAAATAGCTGCTGCCCTTCTAACAACTGCTTAATGCAGTGCTTGTTTCCTTAAGTAAAATTCAGTTGAAGCTTTAAATATGTAAAGGGTAGAACACTTACACTACATTCACCAGGTCGTCTAGCCACTCTTTTTCATCAATTTCTCTTGTCTCCCATCAGTCAAGCTATCTTTGCAGCGTCACAACATGTAACTTCTTCGGTCCTTGGTCTGCCTCATTTAGTCCTTGGTCTGCTCCTGTGTCCGTGTCTGGGCTTCCATAGAACAACTCGTTGTGCACTGAGTTCTGGATGGCGGGAGCAGTGGCCAGCCTGTATTCTATGGGGTGTGATCTTATCACTTATTACTGGTAAATAAATGTAGAGTTCATTGTTTTGCCCAAGGCTATTTTAGTATATGTTCAGGGTTTTACCATGGACTCTGGTGTAAGTCCCATTCAGTGATTAAGGATAGAAGAAATGCATCAAGCTGAGTCATCTTCATACCAAAACAAGTAAAAAAAGTTCTCTTGGGTTGTCCGTCTGTTTTGCTGGGCTGCTCTTGCCAATCGTAATGAAATCTCTAAAGACTTTTGTCAATGGTATTTTCTCAACCAATATACACCTTCAAATAACCACTGTTTTTAAAGAGTTACCCACCTTTTATAAGTTTCATGGAAAAAGTACAGAGTAAGAACAGTTGCAATATTACTACTTGTTCAATCTTTTGTATATATTTGTCAAGGAAGGTTTTGACTAAAATTTTTCCTACCATTAAAATCACCATCATCTGATAATCTTTAATATAGGTTGGGGAAGGTTAACTGTTAATTATTGTACAATATGTACTTACACATATCTGCATGGAACCTCTTTATAAAAACCAATTTCCTCACCATTAAAGACTTGATCATTACAACTAATATTTGGCGCTGGCCAGCATGGCACTAATTGAATGGAAAAATTTAAAAAGGTGTTACTGCAGTACAATAAAAACCACAATTAAATCTAAAATTAAGCAAGAGAAAGAAAGAAAGAGAGAGAGAGAGAGAGAGAGAGAGAGAGAGAGAGAGAGAGAGAGAGAGAGAGAGAGAG
>RDPX01000149.1:841330-860638 GCA_003991215.1 Morbakka virulenta
AAGAAGAAAGAAAAAACGGAGACGAAAAAAAAAAAAAAAAAAAAGAAAAAAAAAACAAAAGAAAAAAGAAGAGAGAGAAAGAAAGAGAGAGAAAGATAGAGAGAGAGAGAGAGAGAGAGAGAGAGAGAGAGAGCACACCCACCACCCACTTTATTCTAACCTACCAAACTGTGCAGAAAATCTGAGTGGTGGATTACCATGTGATAGTTCTCATGACTGCCATACTTTGCTAATAGGGGAAGAATTGGCTAAACATTCTACAACAGCCAAGTCAGCTGCTACAGAGTAAGAAAATATATACCATAAAATTCTAAAAGGTGAAAAAAACTTAAAAACTGGGACAAAGTTGATGATGGAAACTTGCAATTCTATTAATTTATGGGGGCTTCTCAAATATAGAAGCATTGACCCAGGTGATAAATATTCTATCCTAAAGTATATACAGGATTTTTTCCAATCAATTTTGATGCATTTTCCAGGTATTAGAAGTAATTTAGTTGTGCTATAGCAGCAAATTGCAGTACTACCTTTCAAAACAACTATGGTGGGTAGTGGTTTTGGATGAAATACTCACACTTCGAGAATTTTCAGATGGCCATCAGATTCCTAGGTGAAGTTGATAAGATACATTGTGTCTTGATAGTATGTTAACATATATTTGAAACTTTTAAAATCGTGTATCAGTAATAAAAATACAACCACTAATTGAATTTGTCTTTTACTCTTAATAATCTAAAACTAACCAAATTCAGCAGCCAGTCTTGCAGCTAATATTGAGAAAATAGGTACACAAGTGTTTGATCAAAATTGTCCATTCAAATCAATTAAGCATAATAACTCTATTTGATAAAAGTTTATCTTTATTGTTTCTATTCCCCAGAATCCCTCCTTCCCAACCATAGGTCAGTATCATTCCAAAAGCTCTCATTTGAGTTTTGGCTGGCCTTGGAAAATATTCTACTCTAAAAATTAGGTATTGTATTACAATTGGTATCACAAATAGTGTGCTAAAATGGAAATCTGACAAGAAATGGCAACCCTGTGGAATTAAACTGACACACAATACACTAATGTTGTTGCTAGATGGCAGAGTGAATTCTGCAAAAGCAGCTTTTGCAAGTTACCTTTTCTGCAATTTATCAAATTTACTATTTTTCTTATGATTTTCTTCTCAGGTTCCTTCTTTGAGTTCCTGCATTACTTGTGCAGGGAAAAAATGTTCTAGATATGGCTACAATTTAGTTTCTTGATATATCTAGTTTGGTATGGCTGTTACTTTCAAATTTATGTCTTGAGTTTTTGAACAGAGCTGGGCCTCATTGACTCTCAATAAAACTGCTAAAAGTCAGCTAACAGATCCCATTAATTACTTAAACAATAAAATAATAACATGACAAAATTCTTACCTAATACAGTTCTGTTCTTTCGGCATCCCTTTTCTGATTGTGTCTTAACATCAATTTCTGGTATATCACATTTGTATCTTTAATCAATATATTAAATGAAAACAATTAACATATGAACACAACTACATATGGTTGAAGGTTAGCTAATCAATTCTGTATTTTGGTAGTATCATGCCACATACATTTTTCAATCAACATGGCCTGTGGGCCATTAGCATAAACGTCTTGATTTGGATTTAACCAAATTTCCCAAATCCAGCAATTATAATAATGATGATAATGCTGATAACAACAAAAAGCTCTGGTCAACACTGTTAAAAGCTTTGCAGGTGACATTAAGGTGAGATTTGGGTTCCAGAAATACCTGAAGATAGTGGACTCATCATGCCTAACAACTAAGGTATTGGAGACCTGAAAATGGGACTTAACAAATACATGGGTGATGCTGAAGTAAACAACATCAGGGTAAAGGGTATGCAGGAAATGGTGAATAAGAATACATCCTAATGGTCAAGAATGGACTGGAATCAATCCTGAACAGAAAAAATACCATGCATGCACTTAATGGTTGGGCTGTTGTGGCAGTGAGGTATGTGGCGAGCATCGTTGATTGGTCAGTTATGGAGCTGAAGGAAATTGATAGAAAGACCAGAAAATAATGGCAATGAACAGGGCACTTTACCCGAAGGCAGATGTGAACAGATTCTACCTTCCAACAAAAGAAGACAGGAGAGGGGTGATATCAGTTGAAGAGTGTGTACCATTGAAGAAAGCTAGTCTTTCTGATAATGTGAAGAAAAATTGGCCTTCACTTCCTTCCCAAATGAGTGGAACTGGTGAGCATGTTTTTGCAATACTGAAGCAAAGAAGACCTAAAGAAAGACTACAAAGAGCAAAGAAAGCAGAATTGGAGAAACATGGAACTACATGAGGAATACCTTGGGAAGATGGAATAACTGGACACTAAATGTTGGAAATGGTTGAAAGATGGGAGGCTCAAGAGGGAAGTTGAAGAAATTTTAATGGCAGCTCAAGACCAAGTGCTACCAACATAATGTTAAAAGTAAAAGTGATGGGCCATCCTGGAGAAATTAAAGGCCAGATGTGTGATGAATGAATAGAAACTAGTATGCATATTCTCTGTGAATGCATCAAGCTAGCTCAAACTGAACACTAGAAAACACATGACCAGCTAGCTAGCTTCCACCACAAGGAGATGTGAAAGCAGTATGGGTTTAAAAGAGCTTGGAATTGGTATGACTCCAGGGCTAAGCCAATGCTGGAAAGTGAACAGAAAGTTAATTAGAAAGTTCTTTAGGATTTTAATACCAGGGCAAAGAGAGTAATAGAACCAAGGAGACCAGACATAATTGTGCAGGGCAAGAAGAAGACAGTGACAGTCTTCATTGATGTGGCTGTGCCTCTGGATTTTGGACTGAAATATAAGGAACAAGGAAATATTGTAAAATATCAGGTTCTAGCTAGTGAGATAGTGAAAACGTGGAAGACTAAAGTGAAGGTGGTACATGTGATTATGGGAACACTTGATGCATAACACAAGCTAGAGAGGTTTACCTAGCTTGAAAGGAAAACCTGTGATGCTGGGAAAGAGATTACAACAAATTTTCCTTCTGGAGTCTGCTTCTATTCTCAGAAACTTGCTGTCTATCTTAGATTGAGGGTTCCAATCATTATTATTATAATTATTATTATTATTTATTATTATTATTTTTTCTTAAAGTAAAATAATAAAACAAAATTAACAAATCCAGAAATCAGTGCTACTAGGAAAGGCAACAATTATGATAAAGGTTCTTGAAGTCTAAGGATACTTGTTGTACCTTGATATTCAAAAATGACTCAGAAGTACAGAAATTGCATATTGTGCATTATTTCAATAATAATAAAAATTAAAGTATAGCAATAATAATAATAATAATAATAATAATAATAATAATTAAAGTATAGCAATAATAATAATAATTGTGCAAAACATAAGCAAAACTAGACCAACATACCACTGCATGGGCAATTCAAAGTCAAACAGAAGGAGTGGCTAGCAAGGGGACAGGGCATAGCTTAACCCCCTTAGGACATGACATAATTAAAAGTGCATACTAAACAATGGGCACAAAATTAGATGCTGGAAATTATGTCATGGGTATGCACTTATAATGAACAACTGCAGTTCTCCTGTACATCATAGACTATTAAAACTATACATTTTCTGAAAGTAAAATGAATTATGAATGCAATAAGATCAAAATAAAGACTCTACCTTGATTCTGCTGGCTGCAGTACTCAAAAGAATAATCCACATTTAAGGGATTTTTTTTATTTTGGGATTCATACAAGAGTCCATTTTTTGGAGGAGATTGATAGTGGGGACCNAGTGCTACTAGGAAAGGCAAGAATTATGATAAAGGTTCTTGAAGTCTAAGGATACTTGTTGTACCTTGATATTCAAAAATGACTCAGAAGTACAGAAATTGCATATTGTGCATTATTTCAATAATAATAAAAATTAAAGTATAGCAATAATAATAATAATAATAATAATAATAATAATAATTAAAGTATAGCAATAATAATAATAATTGTGCAAAACATAAGCAAAACTAGACCAACATACCACTGCATGGGCAATTCAAAGTCAAACAGAAGGAGTGGCTAGCAAGGGGACAGGGCATAGCTTAAAGGAAACATGGCCAAAAGGTAAACAGAAATACTTGTCATCAGTACACATAAGCAAGCAATTAAGATGAATCAGGTCAAAGGAAAGACAGGGAAAAAAATACTAGAAAAGACTTTTCCGTATGTTTAAGCAAGGTAATTAAACAGTAAATTACTTCTAAATTCAATGCACCAAGGTCGTACAAAGTGAAATTTAATGACATCATAATTGGGTCTGGACTAAGATGCACATAAAAGTTTGCCTTAAACATGCCACAGTGATGAAGAATGACATTAGTACCAGTATAAGGAGCCTCAACATGAAAATAGATCAGGTCATACAAGCAAGGTGTTCAAGCTTAGTCATCTTAGAATTGAAAAGTCCACTGCCAGATTTGAATGCCTGGTGGTGGACTTTGCCATTTCACATGACACCCCAGTTGAAACAAGGGTTTGAACAGCTGGAAAAATTGAAAGACCTGGCAAGGGAAACAAAAAAGCTGTGGCATATGACTGTAAGGGTTATTTCTATAGTTATTAGAGCTCTTGAAACAACCTCTAAGGACCTTAATAAAAGACAAAGGAACTGGCATTGACAATGTTGATCTGCATAAAACACTCACCCTTAATTATGCTGGAATACTCAAAGAACTTGTCTAATTTTGTTGGGGTCTGCTATCACCAAGCCTCTGGGGCAAATATGGATCATTTGAAAAGTGTTTGACAAAAAAAATTATAAGGAAGATGATGATTATAATAAGAAGTGGAATTACTTTTCATATTACCATGATGTTTTTTTTCTAGTTTTTCTTTTCTTTCAGTTCTAAGAGGTAGCCATTTCAAAGTTTCCTCCCAAGTCCATGAGAAGGAAAATTTTGAGTAATTTAGTCTAAAACTTCCTCTAATGAAAACAAAAAGACATTAGCTTTTGACCCACCTTCATAGATAAATATTTATATACACTTCATTGCCACAATAAAAATACCACACAAAACAGAAAAGATCAAGTGTCAACTTTTCAAATGCCAAAAGTACTTAGTGATAATGCACTGCACATTCTACTGAAACATTGTGAATAAAGATCATGATAACATGTATGATATGTAATGAGTGATTGTTATTTCTACCCTATGCAGAAGAGAATGAAATTTCTACTTATGTCTGTCCATTAGTACTTGTGAAAATAACAATACAGTTTCATAAATATAAGTACATTAACAGTACAGAAAACAAAGGTTTTATAAAAAAAAGACACTTGGATTTCTATTTCAAACTTTAAAGGATACTGTCCCAACAATAGATTCTCACATCTGGGTGATGTATCACCATAAGTAACAGTGTGTAGTAAAAAGACAAGTGATGCAAAAACTTGTATTCTGTATTCCATCCTTTTGAACAATTGATCTTTACAGAAAGCTGAAAGAAATAAGAAAGTACACATGAATAAAGGAGCAGTGAAAAAATATTACAGATTTCAATATTATATTACAAATACATTTGCTCTAAATGGTAACAAAATATTTATTTTAAATAAGAACCAATTAGAAATGATACTATTCAAAAATTAAAAAAATGATCTTCTTTGTAATTTTAATGGAGGTCATCAGTGGTAATAATCTGGTAACCTTTACCTTCATACAACAAAAACTCCCTCATCACCAGTAAGGCAACACTTACCTGGAAAAGAACATCCATTGTAGTACACATAAATTTTACTAGGATTTTTTCTTCCAATTTACAGAAAGTAAAACTCTTTTGATTGTAAAGGTATGGAAAAGACTAGTGAAAAACCCTAAAGTTTAGCAAGTAACAAAATTGTTTCTGTGAATGGCACAAACACTTGTACTATGTAAGGAGCTTAGTGGAGGCAGAAGCTTTTATAGCTTATTCTCTGTCCTGTCACACACACCTGAATTTTTATATATTTTCTTTAACTGCATATGATCCAAAATTTGCAGAGAAAGTCCATTAGCAAAAACAGGACTGGGTTGTGGTACCTTAATTGATAAACTTTTAGGTGCTTCAAAATCAAGCTATAGTCAATCTCCTGGTCATGTCCAGTCTTACTAATTACTTATTTTGGTGACATTACATTCTATTCCAATTGGTGATCCATCTCACAATTTCCTTTGAAGGAGACAACTTCACAGCGGTGGGCTAGATTGCTCAATGGAGCAGATGGAGTAACAGTCTGTGACATTTACTCTTAGCAGGATCAAAATGATTGTGATACTATGAGTTCTCCTCTCAGTATTTATTGGAAGGTTGTATGGGAAGCAATTCACAATCACCCTTTGATTAGCATTATTTCTACCAAGTTAGATCCTGGGCCATGTCATAGTGAATATGTTATGCCCACCTCAAGCAATGAACTGTTGAATGAGTATCTCATCTACAGGCACTGCATTTTTACTTTTAAAAGTCCTTAAATGTATTTTTTTAAACATATTGTGATTAGTGTTCCTGTATGTCAATGAAATATATTTAACCAAAACAAGAACAGGATCTAAAGTACAATTGGTCTTAAAATGTCCCTCAGGTAGTTTTTCATCACAGTACTGCTGCCTCCACTTTCTCTTGTCAAGACAAGATAAAGCAGGGTTATGTGAGCCTTGCTATGACATGAATCTGCCAGGGAGGAGGAAGGGAGGAAGACCAAGGAGATGATACATGGATGTAATAAAAGAGGACACGAGGGAGATGGGAGTGGAAGGAAAAGAAGGAAAGATGGTGCTGACCACAGCAAATGGAGGCATATGATCCACTATGGCAACCCCTAACAGGGAGCAGCTGAAAGATAAAGAAGAAGATGTGAGCCTTGATATGATTTGACAATGGACTTCCAAAGTTTTCAGAGATTTCTACACAAATAACTATTTTTGGGGAATGTACAAATGTGAAATTCATTGACCTATACTTAATTTTTTTCTCTCCTATTATTAGGGCAGATTGAAATCAAATGTAAATTATCACTTTCTGCATGAACTCTTTTGATCTAATTCTTCACAGCAAAACAAAATAACCACACCACAAGAAATTTAATTCTGTATCGAGCAGAAATAAAAAGGAACTAAAATTGCACTCACATTATTCTGGAAAACTTGAAATGCCTTAGCACCAATGCACTACAGAACAGTTGACTGGCTATGGTTCCATTGAAAATTCAAATTCATTAAAAAATTATACTCAGGAACAATTCATAGCATGGTATATCAATCAAGTTATTGTAAAAGTAATTATTTGCAGAAATAACAAAAAAATTATAGTTGTGAAAGTAACTGGGAGGAATCAAAACAGTTTTCCAACCCAGCGCTCTTAATATAGTAACATAATAATTTGAAAACTACTTTTATACAAAAAAAAAACATTACAAAAATTATTATGATGGGGAGGGAGGGCAGTTGCTTTAACAGATTGTAAAGGAAAGAAGAGAGAAAAAATGGAAGGAAAGTAGGGGAGGAACATAATCTGATACAATCATTTTCAAGAAACCAAAAAGTGAGAGAAGCAACAGCTTTCATATATTGTTTGAATTGAAATGTATTTTTCAAAAAACAATAAGAAGTTGAGTGAGGTTATGGTAGAATTTTGTTCCATGCCTTAACTCCACTGGATATTATAGATGGGTCTTCTTGCTTTTACCTTGGGTGACAGGATTTCTTTTATTTGTAGCTTATCCAGTATCGTAACTTGAGATTGTTGTTTTAAGGGTATTGTTTCAAAGAAATAAAAAAATCAATTAGGGTCCCTCCACTTATGTTCTGTATACAACCAAAAAATTCTTTACATCTAAAGCTTTTCATAAATAAATTTCAAAAATGAGTATCTGCTGAGAATGGCACTTTTCACATAAATCTACAAGAGCTGTTGTCTTGAGAGTCTATTAACAAACTACAAAATTCACACTGAATTTTCCAAATTTTTTGGAATTGATGATAATCAAATGATTTTGATAATTTTTAAAATTCCTATTCTGGTCCATCATCAAGTTTCAATTTGGCTGTCAGAGTTTTTGTGTCGAGACAGAAATACAAAATTGCCAAATTTAATTGAATACGTCTCTGTCCTATATTTTTACTGTGCATATGTTTTTGTCTACTTTCATTAACATGTTACAAAAATCCTGTATGACAAAAACATGGCTCTTAAAAGCCATTTCTAACCATTATTACGAGTCTTATCTTTAGTTTGGTATCAGACCAAAGCCCTCAGAAAGGTTTCTGGGATATTATCATCATGGCGGAGAATTTATTTCCAGTTTTTAAAAATATATAAGACTATTTGCATGACAAAATGAAAACAAAACACAAACTTACTTTATGTGTTTATTTTAATACTCTGCAAACCAGTAATTGTCTCGTAGTTTAGTAAGTGTCTCCACTCTGATCGAATTCATTACCAGTACGTTGTGACAAAATCGGAAGAATGTTTTTAAAGCTTCATTGTTATCAATAGTCGAAAATCCTAAAATATCATTAACAACTAGATGATAACGTGGTACTTAAACTATCAACTGATGCAGTAAACTACATCTTTAAAAACGTAAAAAAATCACTTCCTTCTCCTTACGCTGCATATTGCATCAATTGAGAATAACATTCAGACAGATGTCTTCTGACTGAGATGTCCTATTAATTTATGCACTGTTTTGAAACTAATTTATTCCTTGTGGTTGTCTTGTGTTTTTGGCCAGCGGAAGTAAATTAGACTACGAAAACGACAATTCATTCTCAAGCGCCATAATAAGGCGCCATTTGCGTAAGGACAACTTATGAACCAGCTGTTTTATTTGGCGATATGAAGATCGTTCTTCACACGAAACAAAAGATTTAAAAATTATGTTAGTCAGTGTTGTGCAAGAATCTTAACTGCTATGTATATCCCATTCTTAAATTCTGCTTAATTAATTTTTTTTAATTTTTCCTTTCCTTATAAGCATACAGAATATGTAATTGACTGTTTAATTAATTAGATTAAACTTAATAAAAATAATAATAAAAAAATAATAAAATTGACAATATAGTAACAATAATACGTTAATATAACAACAAAAATTTAATAAGCGTAAAGGTAATAATGTTGGCAACACGGAAAATACGACATCTTTGGATGTGATTGTATTATTATTAATTAATCGGTAGGATTTTTTTTCGCTCAAAAATAGTAATAAATAATTGCCATGCACACGCAAAAAATCATAAAAATTAAACGAGATAGAAATAGTTACTACGGGAAAAAAAAGTATAACTATTACATCGATGTTGTCCCACAAGGCACAAGACAACAAGTATGCAGAATACTTTGTTGACTGTTGCAACCATAGATACCTTAGGTCTGTTAGCCCTACGACTGTAACTACACCAACGAAGTCTCCTTAAAGTTGAAGTCTTTTAGTTCCGATGGTTTCTCATTTTTGTAGAGATATGCTCTTACAGTGGCTGCAGGATCTAGTTATTCTTATGATAAACTTACGTGAACCAGGGGCTCTCGGTTCATATGGAAATAAAACTACGCAGCTTGATTACGTATCAAAATGGCCATCACGTTCACAAGAAGCACTAGAATAAGTCTCATAAAAAGTCCACTTTACTCACAGCTTTAAAA
This sequence comes from Morbakka virulenta, assembly GCA_003991215.1. Lineage (NCBI taxonomy): Eukaryota > Metazoa > Cnidaria > Cubozoa > Carybdeida > Carukiidae > Morbakka > Morbakka virulenta. The sequence continues at coordinate 851,014 of RDPX01000149.1, forward strand.
ACAATATGAAATTTAAAGTTCATAAAACCCTCGTTCATACCTTAAAGAGCAGTGAATATCCTGGGTAAAGGTACTTCAATCTTACTGTAGTACCCTACAACTAAAAGTCTCCCCACTCCCACCAGAAAGCAGCATGAACACACCTAAACTATGTTGTTGTTGTTGTCCTTTAATTTATTTGTTCCATGTGATGTCATGAACTTGTTGTCTTCATTCAGCCCTGTTTTACTGTCTTTGTTTAGGTTGGTTAACATTTCCCTTTGTGAGTTGTTTGATGTTGTCAAAGCACTTTGTTGCAGGTCTTCCCCTACCATTTTTGGCTTCGATTTTTCTATTAATTTTTCTAAACTGTTTACTGCTCTCTCTAGGTGACCTTAGTCGGTCAATTTTACTTTTGTTATGGTGTTCAATAGTGATCTCTATATCTGTATTTGGGCTAGCACCCATTCATTAATTCTTCTTAATGTCCTGTGTACCTTTGGGAATTTTCTCCATACTCAAAGTTCAAAGACTTCAATCTTTTTCTTTTCCGTTTTCCTTGTTGTCCATGTCTCACTTCCTTGTGTGACAACAGGAAATACCAGTGCTTTAGTTATTCTTATCTTGGTATTCAGTGTGATGTTTTTGTGTCTTTCATTATTGTTATCAAATTGGTCACAGCTTGGCTTCCCATGAATTAGCCACCTTCTAATTTCTCTTGCATGATTAAAGTTTCTAGTTAATGAACATCGAAGAAAATTTGTTTCTTTTACTACTTCAATGGATCCTTTACCTAATTCAAAGTTGTTAATTTCTGGCTTCGTCATTAGTTTTGTTTCTTAAAAAATTAAGTAGTACCCCTGGTTCTTTGCTTGCTTTCTTAACGTTTCTGATAAGTTCTTCCAGTTCTTCTTTGGTTTTGGAAGTCAGAGATGTGTTATCTGCATACCTTAAGTTATTATAAGTACTACCATGGATTTTGATGCTGATGTTGTTACCATTTAGCCCTGCGTTTCTCATTATAATCTCGCCATATAAGTTAAACAGGTAGGGAGACTAAAAGCAACTTGTCTCACTACTTTTCAAATATTAAACCAATCTGGACCTTACATTGTTCGTACATGCGCTTCTTGTTTATGATAAAGATTCGTAATGAAGATTATTGGATATTCTGAAATTTCCGCAATTATCATCATAGACCGCATATTGTCGTGGTCCACACAGTCAAAAGCTTTGTTGGAATCAATGTATTTCTTTCTTTACTTCACGTGCTTTTTCTAATATCCATCTGATGTTTGCAATTTGTTCTCCAGTTCCTCTTTCTCTAACAAATCCAGGTTGCTCAATTGACCATTCTCTGTCAGTATAGGGTATTAGTCTCTTCTGGATTGTTTTCAGTAGTATTTTCCTCATGTGGACAATCAGGGATATTGTTTGATTATTTGGAGATTAATAGCAAAAATAATTCTGTACACTTAGCTCTAGAAGTCGGGGAAAAAAATTGCTGAGCATGAGAAAAAATAATTCTCAACAATTATTCAGTTGTAGTGAAGATAAACCAGAAAATCTGTGAGTAAGAAGAATGTCATTCTATTCTAAAGGAATAGTATACCACTAATAAAATTACCAACAAACAAGCAGCACACCTGACCTTATTGAAGTTCCCATCATTTAGCTTTCTGTACAACCTCTTCTCTTTTATCAGATGAAATTAATGAAAAATCAACTACATGAAAAACGAGGAAAAGTTTTTAACAGAGAAAAATTGCGAAAAACAAAGAAGCAAACAAAAAAATATTTGTAACAATGGTCTAATTTTTATGAAGGATCTCAAGAAACAGGAATTTGCACAATACCTGGTCGAGGAAAAAAAAGACGGGAAAAGTGACTAAATTTTTTCCCCGATTGGTACTTTTCCCTGACTTTCCCCACCTAACCAGTATTCATAAACACTTTTTTGTTAATGTTTTTACTGGACTGGTACCTTTCTTTTTCACCAGTGTAGTGTTTCTCCCCAACATTTTCCCATTGATAATATCTTCCGCCCATTATTTGAGGAGTATATAAGGGTAAATGAATTCCGAAAACCTTTGATCCAATATTTAAAATGTTCTAACCTCCTCCTCAGGAAGTTTAAAACAGTTTGAGTGGGTTTTAATTACGAATCGAAATTGAAATTAACATTGTGAGATAGATGAAATAAAAATGAGCAAAAAAAATAAAAAAATAAAAATAACGTTCATTTGTTAACAATTAAAAAAGGTTCTAAGTATAGAAGGAATGGAAAAAACCAATCCATACAAGTTTATGGCTTAATGAGTTTGTGAAACAAAAGAAAAGAACAAGTTATCGATTCTATCCCATACGACTAATATGGAACAGGTTCCCAATTCTGTAGAATACCTCTTCAGCTTCTTGTAACGCCTCAGTGATACCAGCTGGTCTAAATCTATTAAGAGCCAAATAAGAAATAAAATATGTATTTCTTTCACTACATTGAGAAAGACATTGCTATATCAGCAAAAATTTGATTTAATANAAAAAAAAAAAAAAAATAAAAAAAACGTTCATTTGTTAACAATTAAAAAAGGTTCTAAGTATAGAAGGAATGGAAAAAACCAATCCATACAAGTTTATGGCTTAATGAGTTTGTGAAACAAAAGAAAAGAACAAGTTATCGATTCTATCCCATACGACTAATATGGAACAGGTTCCCAATTCTGTAGAATACCTCTTCAGCTTCTTGTAACGCCTCAGTGATACCAGCTGGTCTAAATCTATTAAGAGCCAAATAAGAAATAAAATATGTATTTCTTTCACTACATTGAGAAAGACATTGCTATATCAGCAAAAATTTGATTTAATAAGCTTTTCATTGTGTTCGTCATGAAGCTACCATTGTTTAAACGTATGTCAGATATTGAGTATTTCTATTTCTTTCGGGGAATGAACCACAGAGATACAAATGGTAGCCGAATAACGCACTGTTAGTATCTTTCTGCCTTAGTCCAAATTTATAATATAACCACGAAAGACAAAGAATAAAGGCCATGCCGAAAATACGTGCTTAAAATATCAATATTTTAAGTGATACAGAGGATGTGGTCAAAAATAAACTGCAGGAACGAATATCTCATTTGTTGAGAATCAAAAACACAAAATCAAGAATTATATTTTTTGCACCTTATTTTTCACATTTCAGCTTGGATTTTAATTTGATTTATCCTTAAATTTTGGAAAATTTGCGATCCAATTTTCCTATAAATCAAAAACACACGAAACAAAAAGTGATGTTCGAATATTGATTTTCCCCTAGTCAATATTTGGAGCTCTTTAACAGCGAACTCAAAAGAGAAAACAACAGTCAACAAACAAATAGAGAGGTGCGTTTCTCCAGTGAAGAATTTTCGATCAAAAGTGGACATGTGTTGACGAAACTTCGAGTGCTTTGCACTTTATTTCAATGGTTTAATTACTTTGATATGAACCTCCCCTGGTCCTCCGCTGCTGATCAATTGGAGAACTCTGGCCTCCTTATCACTGAGATTCTCTCTATCCAAAACTAAAACGAGGTTTGTTATTGATTAAACAGGGCTGAACGATGTTAAGTCTTTTTTCCATTTGTTGGATTCGATTCATTTTGAAAATTTTCTTTGTACAATTTAGTCCAACATGAAGATACAGTTCGAAGACCTTCCAGCGCATTGGCCAATCATAGGTCTTAATATTTTATTAACAGTATGTCAAGTGGTTATTCTTGATCTAAACTGAATTGGAATGGAAAAGTACGAGAGAATACGACCAGTAGGGAGAGGAGCTTACAGGTATATACAAACATTGGAAGTATTTTACGGTATTTTTTTACTGATTCTAAAGCAGGATTTTTTTGAGACACAAGGTAGTCCTATTTAAGAGTATATGCATTTTCTATATGTCAATTACAGTCCAATTCTAGCTGTACAATACTATGGTTTCTTCAATTTCTGAAGTATATAATTTTATCCTGTGCCTGTAAAACAAATTTCAAATATACTAAATATACTGTACGGGTTAGGGTACAAGAAAAGTCGTCATCATATAGTAGGCCTAGTTGTCTCCCAACAATTTCAATAAAAAGGAACCTGGGAGACAAACTATCAAAATTTGTCAGTTAATGTAGTATCTTTCTAAGTAGGGATTCATTTACCCACAGTACTTTTTCTCCATCTCATTTGTTATTCATTTAAGTTGTTTATCTTTATTGTTCTAAAATATTTTTCTATATTTGCTTTCAGTTCTTTCATTCATCTTCCGAAACATCCAATTACCACTGCAATCACTTTAACTATATACACTTTACGTCGTTTTCGTAGTTGGAAACATAATTGTTGATACGTTCTGATCTTTTCCTCTTATTTGCCTGTGTTATTTTCAATCTTCCTTCACCACTTTGTCCAATCATGTAGCTAAGGTCTCCGCTATAAGCATGGACCTGCTCCACCGTTCCCAAGGCTCCAGAGCACCTCCCCACTTGACTTCTGCCCCCGAATTTTTTTATTATTGTTGTTATTATTATCATTGTTATTGTGGTTCACTATTCACTCAGTATTAATGTTGACTGCTGGTTAACTGCTGGATAGCAGGCCACATTCCTTGACTTTATGTATCCAGTACTTTCCTTAATATCTTTGCAGCTCCTAGGCAAACAAGCTTTTTGTAAGAATTCTTTGCAGCATTCTATTTTAATTCTTATTTGCCAGTTGTCATAGTTCTTTCCAATCACACCTAGAGCACCAAAGATTATTGGTGCTATCTTGACTTCTCTTACACTCCACAGCAGCTTGATCCCACTCTTCAAATTTTGATATGCCTCAGGTTTTTTTCCTTTACTTTTTTTTCAGGCCTGGTATCAAAGGGGCCAGATGTGCCAATCAGCAAACATGATCAATCTCTTTTGTTTTTGAAAACAATGTCTGGTTCGTTATGCACCAGTTGATGACCTGTTTGTATGGAAAAATCCCACAATAATCTCAAGTTTTAAGTTACAATTACACTTTCTACTTTATAGTTGTAACAGCAATCTCAATGGTCTGATCCTAGTTTTTAACATAACTTCCAGGTACCTTGCAATCTCTCCTGTATCTACCTTCACCAACACTTTTAATTGATTCCTCTTTTGGGAGTTGTATACCATCACTGTTCACAACTTTACCTCTTTTCATTACAACCACTTTACACCTCTGAACTCCAAAAATCTTACCTATGTTCCCACTTAAAATACTTACTGTTCATATTGATCCTTTGCAAATAACTTCATATCATCCATGAAAAGGAGGTGATTTACTTTTGTTTTTCCATTTTCAAGTGGATATCCAGCCTTACACTTTCCCATTACCATCAACATTGATATAAGACAAATCACAAAGAATAGTAGGGTCAGAGAGTCACTCTGGAAGATTCCACTCTGAATGGTTACTTCTCCTAATTCTTCTTTTCCTGCTGTTAATATCATTTTCCAACTGGGCATGATTCTGACTACTAACTCTTTGAAGTTTTCTGCAATACCAACCGTGTTAAGACATTGTATTATCCACAAATGTGGTATCATATTGTAGCCTTTATGATAGTCAATCCATGCTATTGAGGAATTTAATGTCTTCTTTTACAATTCTTTTTAATGGTTTTATCAATAAGTTGCCAATCTTTTGTATGCCTTGCCTTTCTTTTACACCTCTTTTACTCATCATTGAGTAACTCCCACCCTTCTATATATGTGTAAATATAATCTGCACCTATCCTTGTCAACAGTTTCTACATTAGTGGTAGACAGGTAATTGTAATCGTATCAGCAAAAGAATTTGAAAACCTCAGGGAATATAAAGACCTTGAAATTGAAGTGTCAAGGATGTAGAAAATGACAACAAAAACAATTCCAGTCATAGTTGGTACCAATATCTCAGGAAAATTACTCATTAAGGAATATAAAGAAGCAATATATGGTTTCTATATGTCTCTAGGAAAACCAGAAAGGAACCACATTAAAACTTCCAAAAAATAGTGTTAAATAGTACTGCCCATATCCTCAGAAGAACTCTTTCAATCTGATAAAAGATCTTCTTCTTTTTCTTTTTCTTCTTCTAGCTTTTCCCATCAGGGTCGCTGTGGCTGACACTAGCTTCTTCCATCTCAACCTGTCTTGGGCGTCAGTCAGCGAGGTGCCTACTTGTTTCATGTCATCTTCGACACTATCACTCCATCTTCTCTTTAGACATCCCCATCTCCTTTTCCCCAGTATGACCATCTCCATTACTCTCTTCCCAACATAATCCTTGTCCCTTCTTCATACGTGTCCAAGCCATCTCAGCCTTCCTTGTTGGCATTTGGCAATTACGCTTTCTACCCCCCAATGCTGCTCTGACTCTCTCCATCCTGACATGGTCTTTTCTAGTCCACCCACAGCTGATACGGTTCATTTTGTTTTCAGCTGCTTCCATTTGCCTCTCTTGGTTTCTGGTCAGTGGTAGCATTTCCATGGCATAGGTCATAGCAGGTTGCACGATTGGTTTCTGTAGCTTGCCTTTGACTTTTCTGGGGACTTTTGAGTTGCAAAGGATTCTGGTCAAGTGTGTCCAGTTCACCCATCCTGCTTGTATCCATCTTTGCAATTCAGCCTCTGAGGTTCCATCTTTAGAGAGGGTGTTTCCTGGGTACTTGAACTGGTGGGCTCTAGGGAGTGGGCATCCATCCATCCTGATTGTACCAGTTTCTTCCCCATTCAGGCACATGTATTCAGTTTTGTTCCTGGATATCTTTATCCCTCTGCTTTCCAGGGCATCCCTCCAGTTCTCCAGGTCTTCGTCTAGTCTGGCCCTATCCTCGGAACATATAACCACATCGTCCACAAACATCATTTGCCAGGGCACTTGTGTTCTAACTCCCTCTGTTAAGCAATCTATGATTATTGTGAATAGGAAGGGGCTGAGTGGGTAGAGTTCTGCTGATCTCGTGATTCTGGGATTCTCCTCATTCATCAGTTTCTGAAAGTACTCTCTCCACCTCTGGACAATCTTTTCATTCTCAGCAACAACCTGCCCCTCTGCGTCCTTGATTAACTTGACTTGGTAGATATCTTTGGAGTTCTAATCCTTCTGTTTGGCAATGCACAAAGCCTTCTTCTCCCCTTCTTCAGTGTCTTCTTCAGTGTTCTTGGTACAGATTTTCGTATGCCTCTGCTTTTGCTTCAGCCACTGCTCTCTTAGCTGCTCTCTTTGCTTCTCTGTATCTTGAGAATTCCTCCTCACCCCCTTCATCATCCAGTCTCTTCTTTGCTGCCTTCTTTGCTATTATTGCTTCCTGCACTTTCTCACTCCACCACCACATTTCTTTCTGTGACTTACCACCTCCAGATGTTTCACCTAGCATCTCTCTTCCTAAGGCCCTTATCTCCATGGCGACATTTTCCCATGTGTCACTAACATTCTCTTTTTGCCACCTGAGCTTGTCTGTTAACTGAGAAACAAACTGCTCTCGTGTTGTTTTCCTTCAACTTGTACCATTTTATTTTCTTTGGAGCTTTAGGTGGTCTTTTTGGTTGCACTTCCAGAGTGAGCTTACATATTATGGGTAGGTGTTGAGTTGCAATGCTTTCTCCATTCTTCCAATCTCTGGTTCTGCTCAGGATATAATCAATCTGTGTTCCCCGTCCTCCACTTCTGTAGGTTAGCAAATGTTTGACTGGTTTCTTGAAGTAACTGTTGAGTATCCCCAGTTCATAGGCCTGTGCAAAACTGATGATTGCTTCTCCTTCCCTGTTTTTGTGACCATAACCAAACTTGCCAAGTACTTCTTCCATTCCTAGATTGTCGTATCCCACATGCCCATTCAGATCTCCACCAATCCAGAGTGTTACCTCTCGTGGTAGTCTTTCTACTTCCTTGCCCAGTTCTTCCCAGAATCCCTCCTCCTCTGCTTCACACCCTACTTGCGGGGCATATATGCTCATGATGTTAACCATTCTACCATCTATGTCTACTTTGACTATCATGATCCTGTCTGACCTCCTTTTCACTTCTAGCACTCCTTTCTTCAGATTCGGATCTAGTATGATACCCACTCCATTCCTTGAGCCTATCCCAAAATAATAGAATTTGAATCCATTGCCGATCTCCCTTGCTTTTGCACCTTTCTACAATGTCTATTGGACACACAAGATGTTGACTTTATGTCCCTCCATGAAACTGACAAGTTCCTGGGATTTTCCAGTCATGGTGCCTACGTTGAGTGTTGCCATTCCAAGTGTTCGTTTCCTGATCTTAGCTTCCCTTCTTCTCCTGATATTCCAATTTTTCACTTCTTCCAGCTGTAGTCCATTTTCTACGAGTTTATGGCGATGTACTCGCGCATCACTTCTGGGGGATGCCCTAGCATCATCTGAATTCTGTAAATTGTCAGCCATGTTTTGTTGGGGAAAAGTTTTCTGCCGGATGCCCTTCCTGCTGCAACCCTCCCCATTTTTCTGGGCTTGGGACTGGCATCACCCCAATAGAGTGATGGCTGGGTTAATCTGATAAAAGATCAATGACTCATAAATCATATACTTTATAATGGATTTTTCACCTTTATTTTGATTCAAAATTTATAATTGTGTACCATATTTTGCATTTTTTATATTTTTGCCTTTTTTTACAACTTCTTATACACATCTTAATTCCTTCAAACATAAAAAAAGGGAAATTGTAATAATCCATGCTGGATGTGTGTTTAACTTTAAACAATAAAATTTAAATGAAAAAACTCTACAAACATCGTTAAAAAATGACTCAAAAAATCAACAATATGTCCCACCGGTGGGGAATCTGGCCACAGGTGCCACAGGCCATGATCTCAAGGTCTCAACACAGGTTTTGCACACTTTGTGAGGAGCCCAATGCTTGTCTTGGTCTCTAAGAAGTCAGTAATGTTGTACCTCTGATTCTTCAAAGTAAAGCTCCCACAGATGTAGCAAAATATATTCAGATCATGTGAGCACTGTCTTCTGTAAGATGTAGAGGCCATTGTTAGGTCAGTAACACATCCTGCAGACAAGAAAATATTTGTTAGCTACCTGAGTTGTTCCTTGAATTTCTACCCAACCTCTCATACCTTAGGCATTCATCATCATCATCATCATCATATTCGGTTTAACGTCCGGTTTACATGCTAGCATGTGTTGGACGATTTCTTGAAATTGACTTCCAAGTTATCCTATCCTTCACTAGGTCTCTGCTGACACCTTTTTGTTTCAGATCCATCCTTATCACTTCCTCCCATGTTTTCTTTGGTCTTCCTCTGCCAGTGGTTCCTGCCACCTTGATTGTTCTGCATCTACTTGTCCAAGCATTCTTGTCCATTCTCTCCACATGACCAAACCAACGAAGCCTCCTATTCTGCATACAGCTGCCAATACTGTCCAGATTCAATCTCCTACTAAGTTCATTAGAACTAAGCCTGTCCTTTAGACTTACGTTGCACATCCATCTTATCATTCTCATGTCATTCCGCTCCATGCGGCTGACATCTTCAGCTTTCACTGGCCAAGTTTCACTGCCATACATCATTGTGCTACGTACACATGCCTGGTAGACTCTACCTTTGGTAGGTAATGGCAGAGCTCTGCTGGTTAACAATG
>RDPX01000149.1:866120-889217 GCA_003991215.1 Morbakka virulenta
TCATTGTTCATTTCCTGTTGTTCATGTACTGCTTTTAATAACTGCTCTTGACTATTTTTAACATACCATCTAAGGCTATTTTCCTCTGACTGGATGGTTTCTAATACACTTTGCAACCCCCTTCCACCTCTCTGTCTTGCAATATACAATCTATCGACGTCACTTTTTGGATGTAATGCTTCGTTCATTGTCATAATTTTCCGAGTCTGTCTGTCGAGTTTCTCCAGTTCCTCTTTCGTCCACTTCACTATCCCAGCCCCATTTCTCATCACAGCTACTGCCCAAATATTCATTGCTGAGACGGCATTCCTACTGTTCAAGTTTGATTTCAATATAAGTTTAATCCTCCGCTTGTATTCCTTCGTGAATCTCTCTTTCATTTTTTTCTCCTTCATCCCATCTAGTTCTACTATACCCAAGTACTATAATAATAATAATAATACTATAATAATACCCAAGTATTATTATTATTATTAATGTTATCATTACTGCTGTTGTTATTACTGTTATTTTCTTTCTAACTGCTGAGGTAATGGATAGTCTAGAGTCAATTGTAGATTGTATTAGGATTGCATTTTTTGCCTTTTTTTTATATCATTTAAAGTATTCATTATGTTGTTCTTTCATAACTGTCACCAATGTAGTTTATATTTTTTCCCATTATTTTGCAGCACTGTTTCTTTGTATCGCAGAAAATGTGACAATGAACTGGTAATCATTAAACAAATTCCTGTTGAAGACATGACAACAGAAGAAAGACAGTCTGCAGTGAATGAAGTCACATTTCTGAAAGTTCTTAAGCATCCAAATATTATAGATTACTATGAGAGTTTCTTTGAAGAGAAGTCATTGATGATTGTCATGGAGTATGCACAAGGTGACTGTAGTTATGTTATTACAGAGATTATTAATTGGTCTTGTAATTTTATTGTCATCTTGAAATCACTTAAATGTGTCTGTTATAACAATTTTTTACCCAGGTAACAATAGGTAATGGATCACATATCTAGACAGTTTGATAGATTTTTCCAGTATTGCATTTATGGTTTTTGAATTTAAAGCAGAATCAGTTATGAAGGGGATTTTTTGTTCACAAGAGTTTTTAGATATTTGTTTTAGATATAAAATAGAACTTAACTCTAAAAGACCATGACAATATGAAGCTACTGTTCTATTTTCTTTAAAATATATAGTTTTTAGTTTAGGTTGTATTACGTTGTAGGTTGTACAGTAGATTACATAATTTATTGTAAGTGGCTGTTTTAATGTATTTTTTGTACTTTAGTTGTGTTAAAGGTTTCTCCATGGTAAAGAAAATGATTGGAAACTTTATTGCTTCCATTGTTCCAAGATACTTCACTTTTATCACATATGTTGGTTGGTAGTTAACTACTTTCTATGGACCCATTAGGTTACTATTATAACTTTATCATTTGCTGAAGCATACAGCTCACAGAATGGCCACTTTTGGTCTTAAATTGTATATGATATTGAGCTGAAGGCAACTGCATTAGTCTTTATGTTGTTGTATAAATAAAGCTCCAAGCAAATACTTTTAATCACTCACACAAAGACTCGTTTATGTGAATAATTTTGATGTAACTCAATAATTCCTCTACTGCATCATTCCACCACCATGTTTCCTTGTCTGGCTTTCGACAGCTTGATGTTACGCCCCGGACTGTCTTGGCTGCTTCTCTGATTCTCTCAGTAAGCTCAGACCAGCTTTCAAGCACATCTGTGGTTGAACTCAGCGACTCCAGCAACTCCCGGTTGAAATTTCTCCTGCAATCGGCTTCTCTCACCTTCCACCACTTTATTTTTGGTTCAAGTTTCCTTTCTTTTTTCCTCTTGTTCTTGATCCTTAGCTTGCATGCTACTAGCTTGTGCTGTGCAGCAACACACTCTCCTCCCAGTACATAGCAGGCAATTATTTCGTCCAGGTGCCTTCTTTTGTAAGCTAGGTAGTCAACTTGGGTACTTCTTTCTCCACTTTTATAGGTGATTCTCTGGTCCTCTTTTTTCTTAAAGTTTGTATTTTACACTGCCATTTCTTCTCTCTTTGCAAAGTGCACTAACACCTGACCTTCTTCGTTTCTCCTTCCAAAGCCATATCTTCCCATCAGCTCCTCATCCCCTCTGTTCCCTTCTCCAACGTGTCCATTGAAATCCGCTCCAATCACGCTTCTCTCTCCTCTAGGTATTCTTATGCATATTGTGTCCACGTCTCTCCAAAACTTGTCTTTATCTTCCTGCATGCAATCCATCTGTGGTCCATACCAGTAATCACATTCAATATTGTGCACTCTACATCTAATTTCAAGCTCATCGCTCTGTCAGAGATTCTCTCTACTCCCAACACAGTTTCTGTATAGCGAGGTCCCAATACAGTGCTTACTCCATTTCTTTTGTTGTCCTCTTCATGGAATATTAGCTTGTATCCATTCCCAAGTTGCCTGGACTTGCTTCCTTTCCACCTGGATTTATGGACGCATAGTATATCATTGTGTCTTCTCTTCATCATATCTACAATTTACCGTCTTTTTCCATTCATCCTTCTCACATTTAGTGTACCAACCCTCAATGTCGTTTGCCTAGCTTTGTCCTTTACATGCTTTTCTCTCCTTTTCTTGTCTACTCTTCTTTTCCTTCCTTTTCGTCGTTGTTCAGCAGTAGTACACTTACCGGCACCGCCCTGCTGGTCATTGGTGTTGGCGGTCGTTGGTAACCCGCGCCTCGACCGATCCGGTATGTATTGATGACTTATAACCCGCATAACTTTGACTTTGACAGGTTCTTCTACAGGCGCATGCTCTTGCTAACGCCATCCACAGTTTTAAGCAGTGTGCCTAGCCTTTGGTAATCCAATACCTACTCACAAGGCAGTGAGGGATTTTTAAACCCATTCCTGGGTGAGCAATTTAGTTAGTGTCGGCTGCTACTCCCTAGTCAGAGCCTCGTTGGTTCAGAAGTCGCTAAACGTCCTATCCGGGGCGCACCGTGAGGAGGTGAGGCTGAGTTGGCCGCAGAGTGGGTCACAGACAAGCTACTTGATTTCGCCTTTCACCCGGAGGCTGGTCTGACCCAGACACAGTCATAGACTGGACTGAATATTCTACCCCCCTTACGCCCCATTCGTTACAAAGATATTTTACACATAATCACATAGCCTTAAAGAACACTACTGATATAGCAGCTTGTTGGAGCAAATAACTTTTCTCTTTTGTTTTTTTTACTTTTCATAATTTTTTTATTGGCATTACCATATTTGCATCCATTTGGTTAGATATAATTTTTTCTAAATTAAATCCAAAAGAATAATGGTGTATCATAAGGATTATGTAAAAATCACCACTATTGAAGATTGACATGATGTATGAAAGTTTTAACTAAAATTTCATTTAGGTGGGACCCTTGACTATTACATCCAGCAAAGACAAGAACAGAATAGATATTTGGAAGAAGAGGTATGCTTTGATGGTGTTAAAGATGCACTGTTTTTTATAACTTTATTTATGACAGTAAATGCATCCATCAACAAACTGACAATGAAGAAAGGATTTCAAGATTGCTAAGCATCGAAATATGTTTTAATCATCAGCTACCAGAAACAGCTCAGTAGTGTCACTGCTGTGTGCGCAAAGCACATTACTTGAATTAGCATTAACAAGGGAAATGCCAGAAGTAATGTCATGCTTTAGTTTTAGTAACTGTTAAACAAGTTTATGTTTGATGTCATGTGTTGTGATGTAATTATATTGTGAGATGGCAATTTTTAATGTGATTTTAAGTACAAATAGAGACGTAGAAAAGAGAATTTTAGCTCAGTTCTGGTGAACAACTTTCCTGGTGTTCATACAAGGAAAGTGATAGTCAAGACACGGAGTTTTTACTCACTAAGCCTGGCTTGATAACAACTTTATAGTGGTGTTCTTCTGACATAGCTATGATTAATGGTATATTTGATACTAATTTGTGTACTTCATGACTTCATATTTTTTGGGATGCTTCAAAGCTTTTGTAAGTTTAGTAAGCAGGCCAGCTCATCCACCACCCTGAGGTATATTTTGAGTTTAGATGGGCAGACCAAAATCCTTTGGTGTCTTGTATTGGCCAGAGAATTTAAGTGCTTGTCCGTATTGTTTATTTCTTAGTTATGTATTAAGTAATGGTTTTAAGCTTTAAAATTTTTACTGTTTATTAACATTTTTATTTTGTCTTGGTAGATTACAATGACTCAACCAAATGCACAATTTTTTCTTCTGTACAGGAAATATTGAAGATTTTTTCACAAATAATTCTTGGGCTGAGCCACATTCATGGAAATAAAATACTTCACCGGGATTTAAAAGCCAGAAATATACTATTAAATAGTAGGAGAAAAGTAGTCAAAATTGGAGATTTTGGAATCAGTAAGATGATGACTAAAACTAATGCTAGCACGGTGATTATATTTTGATGATTATATTACAATTGAAGATTATGATTTTTTGGTGTGTAAATTAGTTCTATTTTTTGTGAGTTTTTTTGCCTCTGTATAGAACTACCAAATACAATAAACTTTTCAGACTTTTTTTCTGTTTTTGACAGGTGTACAGATTTTGTTTCATCTTAGTCTTTTCTTTCCATTTTTATCTTCCTATGTCATACTGTTAGTTACAAAGACCTTCTGTAGTGAAAGCTTTTGTTTGCAGCTGTCAGTGACTTGTTGTTTGGGAGATTTTAAAAGAGTCTATTAGGAAAAATCACCAAGGAGTTGGACTTATAGTTTAATATTCAAAGACATCAACCCATTGGTAGACACTGTTATGTCTAAAGATGCACACTAAAATATGTCTCAGATCAGGTCTTGTGAAGACTTTTTTTCCTCATGGTTAGTAGGTGTGGTATGACGATGAACGTTTGAATAATTCTCTTTAATTAAAAACTCTAACTTTCTTTGTGAATTGCTAGGTATTAGCTGACTGTAGAGGATGAACATTTCTCATAATAAAGTAATAGTAAAGATTGAATAGAATTGAATAAAGATTGAACTCGATCAGAAACAGTATTTAGTAATCCAAGACCCAACAACCCGAAAATGGTAATTAAGAGACACCGTCATCGTCAAAGTAGCACGAAGGCCATACACCATCAAATTGGACAGTGGAAATACGATTAGACTAAACGTAAAGGACATTTACAAGGTCTATACTCTGACAGGACAAACTTCCCTTATACACGCGGCAGAAAATCCAAACCCAGCAGAAGTGAATTGCGCAGAAACCTCAGACTTCTTGGAACATGAACACGCATGAGATGAAAGCATAATACCCTTTGAAGAAGAGTACGTCACATTTATCGATGATTCCCTGGGTATTGAGAAACAATACTATGTGACGCGAAGTGGGCGAATGGTGAAGAAGGAAATGCCAACAGACGATGATGATCTGATATAATTTGGGGAAAACTGTATGGGCCATGCGCATATTGATATATAGAGTAGGTAGGTAAGAGAAGTGACTTTCTTTCGAACAATGTTGAAGGACCTTGATGGAGACCATTATTTAGCATATACAGGATTCTCTTTTAGGTTAAGGAATGTTTACATCAGGACATGTTTCATGTAAGGTTTATTTAGGGGAAATCAGAGGGGAGATGTTTTGCCCGAGATGCTCTTGCTTTTTTGGTATGGTACCCTCCTACCTAACTGGGTAGCCTCACATCGATTTAAGACACAACATCGGTTACCAAGGGAACAATAACCAATAGTGTTACAATTTTAAGCAGACTGCAGGAGTATTGAATTTCAGAAGCATTAAGTATTTTTAGTACATTTTGCACGCTGATTCCTATTGTTTTTGTATTTCTATTTTTCAGCTTGTTGGAACACCACACTATCTTTCACCAGAACAATGCCAGAATTATCCGTATCCTTTAAAGGGGACAGTTTTTTCAATATGATTTTTTAACTTTTGTAAATTAATGATCGTGCTATACTTTCGGACTTGAATGATAAAGATTATGAAGTGAAAAGTTACCAATGGTGCTGAAAATATAAGAAGTCAGATTTAGAAGTAAAAATGCAGAAAACTATATATATACAGATATACACGTACTTCTCATACTTTTTCTTATATTACTGTAACAATTTTTTATTACATAAAAAAAGTTTGCCAGGGGCCCCATGTCTATAACTGAAACAATGGTGAATTTTAAAACTTGAAAAGCTATCCAAATATAAAGATCTAGAAATAGAAATCGAAAAAATGTGGCATCGCCAAACCAAAACTATCCCAGTTGTTGGTGGTGTCCTCGGCCTGATCAAGAAAGGAACACAATGATATCTGGAAAAGATCCCAGGTGAACCAGCACTACAAGAAATCCAGAAAATTGTTATCAGCAGCACATCACCTGTTTTGAGAAGAGACCTGTCTATCTGAATCTTTTCTGTCTTGAATATCTTAAAATTGATTTCAATGTAAATTGAGTTGTGATTTGAATGTTTGTACCTTACGCTGTCTTAATAATTGTTTAAATCGTTCTTTTATTGTTAAAGAAATTGGCCTTTTTTCACTACATTTTGAACTTTTTATACTAAAAATTATATATGTATAATTTTTTTTACGAACAAAAGCTACAGAACTTAACTTTCACACACCCAAGTTCACTGGCAGTGACCCGGTGTTTGATCTTAAACTGCAAATGAAAAGAAAACATAATGATAATAATAATAATAATAATAATAATAATAATAATAATAATAATAAAATAATAATAATAATATTCTAAAGATTGTTATTGCCCGAGTATGTATGGAGGATTAGCGTCCAGAGCCTAAAATGATCAATATGGCAAGCGGAACATATAGCCTCAGACAGTCAAGTCCAGGTCATGGGCATCTCCTGGCAGAACTCTTTGGAACTAACAGGAGAAGTGGCAAAAGGCGAGTTTCTGGCGCCTCTAAATAACTAGTGCTCCGGGTATGTTGGGCTCGTTATGTTTTGCCAGCAACCAATCTAGGAGAAGAAAAGCTTTGACCACAAACCAGGGTAGAAAGAGCCCGTGAATCGTGTGTGGGAACCTGTCTAGTGAAGGTCACACAAACAATTATACAACTTAAGGGTCAATTACTGAAAATGGAGAAGTAAAGATTTTGTGGGACGTCAAGCCCTGGACAGATAAATAAATATACATAACATAACACACAGGATATATTGGTGCTTAATAAGAATGAACAGACCTGATTAATTATAGGTGTTGCCCGCCCATTTGATACAAGAGTCATTATTGGAAAGAAAAGTTGTCACGTATGAAGACCTGAAATTGGAATTGATTAGGATCTGCGACTGTGCAGAAATAAAGGTGATTCCTGTTATTATTGGAGCACTAGGCACTATCTGAAAAAGGTTCTATAGTTGGCTCAAAGGTATAAGGTCGATGTCGTCTTTAAAACCTTTCAGAAAGGATGTCTTTTAGCAACAGCAAAAACCCTCAGAAACGTGTTGAACATCTGAGGCCACATGTCATGGCTTGACGTTTAACCTAAACCACCAGCTAACCAACACCAATAGGCGGAGATAAGAATGTAAAAAATATATGCGAATTCAGACTGATAAAGTTATGGAACTTTCAAGGCCTGCTATTTGGGTATTTAAAAAGGAAGGATGTTCCTGTAAAATTATAGATATCTCATGGTCATTTGACACAAGAGTTGGTGAAAAGGCAAGGGACAAGATTGAAAGATACCAAGGCTTCAAATGGGAAGTCAAAAGAATCTGGAAGTGTAAAAATGTGAAAGTTATACCCATCTTTATCGGGACACAAGGTTGCATACCAAAGTGTTTCCACCACCGGTTTGAACAAGTCAGTGGAAAATTCTTTTATGGTGGACTTAAAAAAACTTGCCTGCTAGGAACACCACGAACACTGCAATATACGTCGGAGATCTGAGGCTCCTGGTTGTGACTTAATACTCAGCGAAATTTACCACCAGTCGAATTCCAACTAGACTGTGTTCACATGTAGAAAAAATTAAATAATGAAATGCCCTTTGGCATGCATTACTGCATAGCGTTTTGTGCCTATTTATTGTTGTTTTTGTCACCAAATAGGATGATAACAAATATCCAGTCTAAATTCAATGCTACAATACCAGACTTAGTACTAGTACTAAGATATCTTTCTATGTATTGTCAGTTATCAGACTAGGAGTGGGGAGTGCTGTAGTCATGAGTTGTTGTCACACAACAACAACCGCTTGAGTAATGTGCCTTACTGGTTTTGGGCGACACTTGCAAGGTTGAAGTGATGCTGCCATTTTGATTTGGTTTTCTATTTTATCTTACTCTTATGGCTACAGTACATGTGCCTACATTCAGCTTACCTGGCTTGTTGCTCGGCAGTGAATGTGGGGTTTTTCACCCATTCATCACTAGATGGTGTGTAACTACTCGATAGTAATAAAAGTAATAAAAGTAATAATAGTAATAATAGTACTGATAGTACTAATAGTAATAATAATAGTAATAATAGTAGTAATAAATAATTATAAATATTATAAATAGTAGTGAAAACAATGATAACAATAATCGTAATAATATTGTTTAGCGCCAAACAAAGTCGTTTGTGTGGGAAAAATGTGGGGACTTAAGAACATACGGTAAGTTCATGTAATGTACTTTGGTAAAAGGATTATAAAAAGGCTGCACAACAAAATGTGTGTAAACCTTCACTCGTGTTGACCAACAAATGTAGCTTTAAAATGGTTAGGTAGTGATAGCAATAAAGACCTGAGAAAGTGGTTGAAAATGATCAAGCCAAAATCCTATGGGGCTCTGATATTCAGACCAACAAAGTTGGTTAACATAAGTGATCATATATTGTCGTAGGTAAATTAGCCAATAGTTGCTACGTAACTGATGCAGTGGTCCCTGGAGATAATAATATGAAAAAAGCGTTTTTGAAAATTGATGAGTATTCGGGGCCGCTAATTCAAGTGACAAGGGTTGTGAGGAAAGTAACAAAGTTAATGGTAAACATAATCAAGCAGTTGAAATTGAACTTTGTAAATATTCCAATCACAACAAGCATTTCAACATTGTACAAGCCAGCATTTCTAGGCACTGGAGACATTTGTGAAAGATGCTCTTTGTTTAAGGTCACTTAACGGGTTCCAAAAGGATAAGTAATCTCTCGTTTATTAAACCGTGTTAAGATGAATTCTTTGTACCTCTCATAATACTGTATAAACTGGGCCAAGAATATATTCATCTTTCATCATTGTTTTCTGTTCGAGTAGTTGAACGGATCCACGAGTACATTACAATTAAATTTTTTTTACGTAAAATTAGAGTAACATCCCGAAAAGTGTTATTTACGGAAGGAATTGTTTTAATAAATGATTACGAAATTCGATGTTTATATTAGGGGGCAGGCATTTTGGATGCGGGGTCTTATTAGTGTGGTAAGTATGTTTGATTACAAGGCCTTCGTTAATATCCTTCGAAGTATGTAATCACGTAAGGCATACGTGTACTAATTTTTTAATGTTAAAGCATTTTTGTCGATACCTGACGGCGAGACAGGGGCAAGGAATGCGGCTAAATACCAGGTAGTTCTTTTACTTAATGTTCTTTTAGTTAATGTTCTTTTGTATAATGTTCTTTTAGTTAATATTCTTTTAGTTAATGTTCTTTTAGTTAATGTTTTTTAGTATTGCAAGATTAGGATTTTGCTCCTGACCTTTAATAGATACAATCAAAAGAGTGACATTTGGGCGCTTGGATGTATCTTATATGAGTTGGCTTCACTGAAAAAAGCTTTTGATGCAGATGTAAGTAGACTTACCGTTTTGTTTCATTTTAGAATAAATTTAAAGTCATTTTTGGTAATAACTGATTGGGATTTGAATTTGATTTGAATGTATTGGTTAAAAATCATATGTATACAAAAATTAAATTTGGAGTTATCATATTTTCAAAAGAAAACACATGAAGCGTTTATATTTATGCTTACTTCCAATGTGGTCCCTTACTAAAAACTAAATAGTGGAGCAACTACAGATAAGATTAATGTAAGTACTATATATATTACCTGATACAATAATATCCCTAACTGTGATGTTATAATGTTACGTGTAATGACAAAAATATAAACTAGAAAAATGATAAAGTGCACATAACAATGGAATAATGACAGCTTCATCATACACTGCAGATGGTATTCCAGGGCACGTGATTTGTATTCAGTTTTCACTGCCACCGCAGACCACTCCTTTAGAGTTACTGCAAAAGTAAATGCGAGCTCCTTAACATGATATTAATTTAATCTTTTGTAATAGCGAGTGAAAAGCAACTGATACCTTAAGCCAACAGTACATACCATATCAGGCAATTGTAAGTGACGTTGCAAAGCACGACATAAAGTAAAAATTCAATGATAATGTAATTTTTAATTTTACCCAAAGCTCTGTGGAGGTAAGCATCCGCAAACTTTCTTGAAGTAGGACAATAACCTAACAAAAATTCACTGCTGATATAACGGTACGATAAACAGAATATAAATAATTCAAAACTTAAACTTGTGAAGTTGGGACAGACGAATATAAAGGATAACAAAATAAAAAGTAACTGGAAAAGATACATAGGTCAAAAGTAATCAGATACATTATAGCCTGATAAATAGTGCGTCAATAACTGCACATTCCGGTATCACTCTTTCCGCATTGGGTGAGTTTTGAAACAGTAGGGGAGTCATTTACATCGAAGGAATGGTAAGGTTTGGAATATCGTATCAGTGGTTTGAGAAGATCATGTCATTTAATGGACGTTTAAGTTAATGTTATGTACAGTTCCATTTGGAGGATTTAACCAGGAATCAGTGTCAGAAGAAGAAATGGTGTAGTTTAATAGCAAAATGTTTAGCAGCGGAATCTGACTAATACTTTGGTTTCCAAGCTTTGTTGAAAGAAATGGTAGCCATGTAACTATTAGACGCTGCTTTAAATATAGGATAGAGGAAGTTTGACTTTTTTTCGATTACTACTATTACTTACCTTTTCGCTTTATTTTTTTAACTGCACGATTTTTTGGTAGTTGCTGTAGCCATACTTAGTATGATTTCTATATAGCAACGTGATCTGTTACTGTCACTAGTGAATTAAAAAACCCCAAAAACTGCTGGATTTTTTTTAATTCACTGGTGGCAACAAACCGCTCACTATTTTCCTATAAGATGACCATGGTACTCGAGAGCGTGAAAGTACCCAGAACTTGACTGCCTCTTGTAGTAAATATTAAATATCATTACCAAAACCTAAATCATGGTTTTTCTTTCCAGTGTAGTCGCGATTGTTTTTTCATATAAGGTAGTAGTACAGAAACAGTCAACTTGGGATTATTATAGGACATTTGTGCTATCTCCAATAACAATTTGGTACTGCTTTATTTTAGCCATCTTGAGCTATTGTATTACTTTTCAAGAAAGTCATACTGTTTTTCATTTTTTGCTCTGTGTTTATTTTATTGTGTTAGAATATCAACGCAATCGTTTGCAAGATAATCAAAGGACAGTACCCCCAAATTCCAGAGTTCTACAGTGGAGAGCTTAAGGAGCTTATTAAAAACTTACTTAGTCTGGATCCGAAAGATCGACCTCCTATACAAAAAATCATGGCATTACCATTAATTGTAAATTCCTTATTTGACTTGCAGACAGATGTTGGAAGAATTCCATGCAAAAGGTGGTTTTTTTCAGTTTATCAAATATAGTTTTGATCGTAGACAGGTTATTCAGTCATTAGTTGCGGTTTTTTGGCGGGATTTGAAGGGGTTTTTACCTTAATATTTATATAGAGAACTAGAAAAGAAATTAGTTCAGTTTCTTCTTCTTCTCTAGGTGCTGTGTCCAGCCAGGACGTAAGCGATCGTGGTTGTCCATAAATTTCTCTTCCTGGTTCTTTTCAGCAACTCTTCTTTGACACTATATTTTTCTCGTTTTCTGGTCGTTTGAACGCTATCCATTTGCTTAGACTTTCCAAATATGTAATTCGCTGCCTGCCGCGACTCCTTTTACCTTCTATTTTCCCTGTGATTGTTTAGTTCTCCAGGCCTTCTTTCTTCATAATGTGCCCCAGGAACTGCATTTGTCTTTTCCTTATGCATTTCAACAAACTCTTTTCTCTTACAACTTTTCTTAAAACTTCCTCGTTGGTGACTTGGTCCGCCCAAGATATTCTGAACATTCGTCTTAGAAACCACATTTCCGCTGCTTCCAATATTTTTTCCATTTGGGCTGAAATTGTCCAGGACTCACTGCTATATGTAAGGATAGAATTTACATAACAGTCTAGCACTTTAAGCTTAGTATCTATCGACAACTTCCGATCCCTTAACACCTTCCTTAGCTTCTGAAATGCATCCTTAGCGATCCCAATTCTTCTTTTAATTTCATCTTCACATTTCAGTTTACTCTTGTGTATTACACCGCAATGATATTTTTTAATTAGTTTTATTAATTTGTTTTCCCTGTGTACACTTATATTTACCAAACGAAAAACGTAAAAAATCTAAATCAAAGAGTTTCCCAGGGAAATCAGTACCTTGTTCTGATAAGTTTATTTGGGTGTCCAACAATCCCAAGCTGGGTAATGATCTTCTAGGGTCAGACAGAGCGGAAAAGTAGTACCGTAGAGGAATGGTGTATTATAATCTTATGTTTGTTTCGTTTTTTCCTTAAAATTAACTTGTGTCATTAGAGTTAAGCTTCTTTTCACAATTGTTTTAGAATTTAGAATAATATAATAATGGTGTTACATTGCATGTCTTTTTGAATCCACATACTCAGTACTTTTCAGATGAACTCTCGGGAAGCAAATGCAGGACGTTGGGATATCCTCTAGCCTTACTTGTCTTGTTTTTTCAACAGACTGCCCCGTGCTGTCGGCGGGCTTGCAGCAGCACTACCTTCACGGAGAAAACAATCTGACAAGCAACTATCCACAACAACGAGTTCAAATACTACCATTTCAAACGCGCGTACAAGCAGCGAATCTACAAAGAGCACTGGAATTTTGCAAAGGACAGCCTCTACTTGGGGTACCGACATTTTAACAGTTTATTTGCTGAAAGATTTGTGGTTGTATTAGTGGTGTGATTTTTTTTGGTTTAATATGACTCGCCATGAACAGTGTATCCCCGACCTTGAAAAATGTTTCTTTGTTTAACGATGTAAGCTGTTTTATTTATGGTCTTTTGCTTTCTCTTCCGTTTCAAAAGTTTTTATTGCTAATGTTCTAATCGTTTTCATGCATTTGTTGTGATTACTTGTAAATACCCAATTTTCTGTAATTAAAGTGTCTGGGCTAATGTGCAAACAATTAATGTTTGGACAGCTCTTAGTATCACCTTTGTGAAAAGATAACAACTGATTAGCATATGTAATAGCATTAGGTCTTGTTATAAGCCTTAGAGAAAGACAGAAAGTCAAAAGTGCCACTTCCAGATGTACCTTGTTTTTTCCATTCCTTTGCGGAACCAACTACACTGTTTAGTACACTTCTCGGCGTCTCGCCCTTTTGGCTAAGATCAAGTGTAGAGCCTTGGTCTGTGCTTGGTCGGGGCTTCGGCTATAGGGCCTAACCATGCGGGACAGGTGGTCTGGACATGCTTGAGCACTGGCTGAAGACCAACAGAAGAGGAAGGGCCTTCTCACGGAGAGTCCTGGAGAGGCGATCCGTACGTCTTGCGTTTTATGGTGTCTTGCGTGCTTTCTGTCTCACTTTTTCTTGATCTGTTGCTACTTTTCGAGTCTTCCATAGATGGGAATCTGTGAAAGACAAAAATGGGCCCACTGTTTACCACGGGTACCATCAATGAAAGACACAATGTATTCCATTGACAGTGATAATATTTTTTGTGATTAGAGCAGTTTGACTAAAAAGGCAGTTACAGCACTTCCTTGTTGATCAAACACAGATATATTGAAAGATTTTTCTCCTTTTCGTCCACTGTAATTATTTTGCCTTTGCTCAAACCTACTCGACCTCTTAATTTTTTTTCAGAAACAACATCCAGCCTTGGTCTTTCTAGTTTGCTGGGTCATTCAAACATTTCTGTGGTGTATCTTTGGGGTAGCAATATCCCGACACCGATAAGACCCGCTATGCCCCAGGTTGATCAAGACATCGTTCAAGTTGTGTGTGGAAGAACTTTGAAAATGGGTTTAACTTCCAATGGCAGAATTTTGACATGGGAAGTAAGTAAATTCTGTTATTTTGCCTTCGCATATTATGATAGGTATAGTAAATGTAATAAGTATATTAAAAGTAGGATAAAATATTTTTTGTAATGAAAAACATTTCGACTTCATTAAGAAAATATTTTAAGAATCCTGTCAATATTTAAACTTTTAGTCAAGTAGGGTTCTTATTGCCAATGCTCCCAACTCTAAATAAAGTGGAAGAGAGACGTTTATTTGTCGTTTTAAAGTCATTTAATCCGACCATCTTACCCTTACATTGTGTGGGGAATAATCGCACTCCAAAATTTCATAAAATTTTATCAGATGACATTTTTAAAAACATTTTGAGGAGTTCTGTTTTTAGTTGCCATATACTTGTTTTTGAAAAGAAAAAATCACGGCTCAATACCACCCTACTTCTAAGTAGTAAATTAAAAGACAATCATACGTAGTTCAAATACAACTCCTTTCATGTTGTTGGATGAGGTTTGATACACATCTCTGTCATTAACTTTGTTGAAGAGCGCCAAAACTTGTTAATAGTGGATCTTTTCCATTAGCATTTTTGCTGCTTGTTAAAGATACAGTGAACTCGAGACTAAAAATATGAAATCTAAGAACCATTTTACTACTACTTTCATATGGCCGTATGGTATTAAAGTTACCAATTGTCAACATGAAAATTGATGTTCCATAGTACAGCTGTGTATTGTCTGACTAAAGTAGTAACCATTGATGCCTAATTAAAAAGACGTTTTGGAAGATGCTGATGATTGTGTGGTGACGAGTAGTATTTGCATGTGGACTCGAGGGAAGAGATAATGAGATATATAGCAAAGATGTGTGAGTTCACCTTGTGTGATTGTTGGGTATATTTTTAATTTTGGTAATGATGATGGTCAGCCGTGTTACCTTGACTAATTTTATTTAAAATGCCATTAAAAACTCTTGGCTGTAAACTCATTTTAAGAGGTATCTTCTGGCTATGACGGGCTGCTACTGTGGTCTAGTAAAATTAAATACGGCGTTTTGTAGCTGATTTGGTAAAACAGGTAAAGAATTTTTGGTGGAGATTATCCACTTTATGTTTATTGTATTGGTTATATGTGCTGGGCAACATAAATAATTTGTTTATTTTCACAGCTATTTCGAGCATGATTTACTGTTAATTTTTGTCTCGTTTTACTTTAACTCTGGTGGACTTTGTGTCAGCAAGGTGTCTATTTACAGATGTCTTACCTGTAAATAGAAAGCTATTGGATCCTGCTACCTTGTCTCTTTAATAGTCACAAACAGGTTGCGACACAACTTCGTCAGCATTTTCGTATACAGAGATAACAGTTACTGCAGATATCACCATCTTCACACCTAGATTCCTGGAAGGATTATCAGGGGTTATTGTTGACCAGATTTCTTGTGGAGATTTATTTGCCGCTGTTTTAACAGGTAGGTGATATCAGGTTGTTATATTTTGTTTTAAATCTTAAGCATCATGTCACAGCAGCACAGCCTTGCTTAAATTACTGTTTTGTCAAAGAAAAGGCAGTTGCACTGGTTGTTCATGTTCATTCTATCCCCAAACATATTGACTCGGTAGCTATAGGATCTTTATCATGTCACTAGTCATAAACTTTTTCAAAGCTACGTTTCGAAAGATAGTTTACCCATAGTCCGGCTACATAAATAATTAAGTACATTAGGTATAATTAGGCTGTTTACTAGGTCCAGAGTGTGGGCCTACGTTAGGGCAGGGATCAAGTTGTCTTGAGGAAGCGCCTTGCTTGTTTTCTGTTTGTTGTATTTCTTTCTTTAGTGCTGGGAGCCATATTTTTGGAAGAGTGTAAGATATATTGCTGATGCGATTGCTGTGCTGTAAGGAATAGATTGTTTCTTTTTTTAGCTACATGTTGTTGTGTTGGTTTCCTTGTCCGTAATCCCTTTATTTTCCCAGTCAAGCGTCTGGTCTTGTGCCCAGCAATGTTCCGCTGTTTCATAACTCCTTTTACGCTATTCCATGATTTTTTTTGTGTCACCTTTTCTAACAGTTCTCTTGTGCTCCTTGGCCCCTCAACCGAAGGAACACTTTGATTCATCAATGTAGGAGGCCGGGCAGCCCTTACAATGTAGTCTGGAAACTGTATTGCCCGTCACTTCGAGTGGGACTGTGTCCTTTGGTTTTGACTGTATTTTTATTCACTTAAATATTGTGAAGAAGGGGGACAATGGATGTTGTGTCACCAGAAAGTTTGTATTAAATGCTCACTGGTGTCCTTCCCAAAGGATAGACTTTCTCGCTTCACAGGTTCTGTTTCTTCTTCATAATTAGGTCTAGTGTTTCTGTGTAAGGCTCACTGAACGCCATTAGCATGATAATCATTGGTTAAGCGAAACTTATAAAAGTTTCTTTCTTCCCTGCTGAGATCGAATGGGTTTAAAAATTATGCTTTTTGGTCTTCCAAACAGGGTGGTGATAGCACTGTATTACGAGCTGAGACTGAATGGTTTGATGCATTGTTGAGATACTGGTTAGTGTGAGTTGGTTTCATGTAAACGATAACAGTATTTGATAGAGGTTGTAATCTACCACATCCGCCTAAACTACTGGAAAGAGGAACTTAGTGTCATTTCGGTAATTTACATGTTCCTGTCACGTTTTTAACACGAACAGGTTTTTTTAACTAACGACTAGATACCCCTTATAGTGATAACTCTTCCAAGACCATTGGTTCTCTTGACTACAAGCAGAAAAGGAATATGGAAAAGTCTCACATTAGAAAGAAACTTGTGTAATGTTATATAAACCTTATTATGTTTGAGGTTATCGCTGTGTTTTTTGTACTGTTTTTCCCCTCTAACCCGCAAAAAATATATCATATGTTGTAATATTTAATAAAAATGTTTGGATCTGCATTAGTAGTATTCTTACATTATCCGTATTCTGTATTAAGCTGAAAATACCAATATCCTTTTTCTCTTTTGTTGTTTCTCTTCAGATCGTGGTATTCTCTTCACTTTTGGGAATGGGACTCATGGCTGCCTTGGACATGGAGATTTTAATGATGTTCAAAAAGCAAAAATTGTAAAAGATCTGTTAGGATGTACTGTTTTGCAAGTTGCTTGTGGGTCAGCCCATGTAATGGTACTTACAGGTTAGAAGGTTTTTTGTGCTGATCGATCTGGTTGTTCGATCTTGGTCATTATATTGTTCCCATTGCCTTTCTTATGATTGTCGTCATTTCCATTGATTACCAGAACACAGTAACATCACTGAAATGACCGTTGTTAATCAAGAGCATTCCTTGAACGTCACATGTAAACTTAAAAGTCGACAACGTTTATGATCATGAACTCGACTGATGTTTTACTTGATGAATATCTGGTTTTACATACCCTGCTACACGGTAACACTCCGTCCACCCATAACATACTGTTTTATACTTAAAAACAAAAGCACGCTGAATATTCCATCTTCTTTTCATTTACTTTTTTACTCTTGATAGTGTATACTATAAGAAATTTTGAAATATTTCGCAATTACTACCCACCAAATGAAGATCCTTGTATAATTGTTTCTCATATTTGATTACTAGTCTTGGTTTTGTTACTTCTGACATGCTTTTTGTAATAGGAAAAATAAAGTTTATGGATGCCTTTAAGGGAAGATAGAGGCTACTAGCCTTCCCTGAACGTATAAGATAAACGACAAGTGTTGATTCCTTCTCTACATATAAGCACATTACTTAACCCTATTTGTATCGTAAAATTAGGTGAATTACCAGTAATCTATATTTCAGAGTTAAAATGGGAATGAAACAAGGCACAATAGTTTCAAATAGCTGATATCAGAGGTAAAAAATAGCTTACATTTCTTTTCCCACCCTTGGCCGTAAAACTATTGCTGTGTATCTTCGATTAAGGTATTTTGAATGTGCTTTGTTAAGGTTATGTTTTGGACTAGTGATTACTATAATAGACGGAAAAATGTATCGAGAGGACAAAGTAATACGCTTGGTATAGCAAATAGAATATTTTGAAAAGATGGTAAGTTAAAATTGGTTATAGATTTTCATCGATTAAGGAAAATCGAGTTTTCTTTACTTCGGATAAGGATATTGTCACTGTGCTGCCAGTCGTATTCGTTTTGGGGCCGGTCTTTTTAAATTGGTAATCTGTATTTGTGGTATATTTCAATTTTGAGATTCAATTAAAGTAAAAAAGATTTGTAAAAAATATTCAAAGAAAAATAAGTGACCACTTGCTCCAGCATAATGACATAATTTTGAATATTCTCATCTCTATGGACTCTGTGGAAGCCATAGATATAGTAGCTTTATCATGTCAAGAGTCGTAAACTTTTTCAGAGTTACATTTCGAGGGAGACCTCCCCAATCATCAAGCTGACGAACGTCAAGCATCCCTAGAGATGTAGCCCAGAAAAAGGGTACCGGTAATCAAAGAAATTTGGCAGAGAAGTTAGCTTTTTTAGCTTGTTTTGAAAATAGATGGCATTGAGAGACACAAACGAAGATTTGCATTCATACAGGAATAGTTTTAATTCACTACCTATCAGTACATATATGTTTATCCGATTGTATGTGTACATATTTGTATACATAGTACCACGGTACCTTTATCTGTCAGTTTATGTATTTTGAAATATATACTTGGAAAGTATAGCACTGTTTGACTGTTTTTTTGTGTTTTATAGAAGATGGAAAAGTTCATGCATGGGGGAAGGGTGATGGAGGTAAGCTGATGCGATTCTTCTATGGTAAATTTTTTCCCTTGAGTGTGACTACCAGACTACAAGTAGACACAACAATTTATAGGCATTTTCTAACAGCGTATTGGAAACTATCACTGCATGGAAGTATATATAAAGTAATATATTGTATGGGCTAGTCGTCAAATCTATGAAATTCATGGAGATATTTTTTGAAGAGAAAGGATAATTATTATGTTGAAAATGGCTAGTCCAACCTTACATTGACTTTTTTTCAAGAGCGCAAAACAAAGACAATACAGATTTGCCTTGCTTTCATTGGTAGCAAAGAATGGTGGTGAAAAACGAAATGGCAGAGTGAGAATTGTTTTCAACTCTATACCCAGCATTTCATTTTAGTTCCACAAGAATTAGCAAAATACCTTTTCAGAACGATCTGTTTTACGGACCTTTAAATCTAAACCTCTCATTTAATACACGAGAGCCTTGAATATTTAATGGAGTAACTTAGATTTGTCTCAACAAACAAAATGCGTTTTAGGTTACTTGTACTTTTAAAACTTCTTAGCTTTATTTTTATTACCTCCCAAAACTCCTGTATTAGTAACCACCCACCTTTATCTTTTATTTTTTGCAATGAAAACAAAAATAATAATGATAAAAATAATAATATTAATAATAATAGTTATAGTAATAATAATGATGATAATAATAATGATGACGATGATTGGTCTTGGATAAGACGTCAAACTGCATCCGGTTATGGAGTTTCGACGTGGAAGAATGACGTTACCCTTTGCCATAGCTACCTCCAGGTCACCCTTTAGCAAGGTATAGTACCTGTTAGTTGACCCCGAGACAATGAAGTATCGGGTTTGTATCCGGTGGGGGCTAGCCCGTATCGTGGTTACGGGGATTCTTTAGCTTTGGTTGGTACGCCCTAGTGATGGTGTCACAATAGAAATACTGGTGGTGGTGCAACCTAAAATCCACTATCCTTAAATGAGTAAAGGGAAAACCAAATTGTTTCAAGTAACAACGTCAAATAAGACAGGAGCGGCTTGCGGAAGTCTCTTCACTGGCAGGTGTCCTTGGTACGCCACCACGGGCCCGGTCGTTATGAAGCAAATGCTGCAATGACGAGACGAAGGAAATGGACCCAAGGTGATAATAGAATGGTTATGAAATGTTGTTATGAAAGTGGCACGTCTAAGGATGAATACCGAAAAAGTATGTTACAATTATGGCTTCGCATGGACAAGTTTCCTGTTACTGAGCAACGACTCGCAGATCAGACTAAACCAAATTCGAAAGTTAAAATGGCTAAGTAATTTGGAACTAGACGAGACTAGACGAATGGCAGATGAGGGGAAAATTTGAATGAAATAAGCGATACTGAAAACCTGGAAACGGAAATACTAAATAATCAACCTAGTACTGATGCACAAAAGCATTCAGAAGACACAATTAGGTTAAATGGAAAACAGTTGGTGGATGGAAGTGTTGTATTACCAAAGGAGTTAGACAGTACTGAGAAGGAAGAAGGTATTTTGAAAATAGATACAATTAGACCTGTATCATTGAGAGGTATTGAAAGAAGTAAACTGAAAAATACTACACAGACAATGAATGCCGTGTTAGGCAAGATTGTAACAGCAGATATCACTTCAACAAAGGACCTTATTTATGCTAGCTCCATAGTTGTGAACGAAATGGTAGGAGCAAAAAGGGAGAAAAGGGGGACAAGCAAACAGCTCTGGTGGAAAATAAGACTGGAACAGCAAGTTACCGATTTGAATCAGGACCTTGGAAAAGTGAATGCGATGATACAGAAAAAAAGAATCAAACAGAAGCATGCACATGATTTACAGAATTGTTATACAATAAAACAGAAAGGACTAGGAGTCGAACGGAAAGAAATGAAGCAGAGAATAGCAGCAAAAACTGCTAAAATGAAGTGGTGCAGTGATCGAATACAATACCTTGAAAACAGAATGTTTCAAAATAAACAGAAACAGTATTATCAGGGTTTCAACTGTGATAAAAAACAAAAAGGTTTGCCAGACATCCCACTCAGAACACGCAAGGGACTTCTGGCCTTTCAGCTGGAGCAAGAAAGTGGAACCTAACAAGGAAGTAGAATGGCTTCAAGATTTTAAAAGGGAGATGGAAAGGTAAGGAATATAGGGCATGGTTGAAATTACTGAAGTAAAAATAAGGAAGTTCTTACAAAGGTTGCCGGACTGGAAAGCACCTTGACCAGATGTGGTTAAAAGATACTGGTTTAAATACTTTACGAGTATGTACAAGAGTTTAAAGGGCAGCCTTGCATATTGCTTAAAAGAAGGAGAAGTGCCATGGATGAATGGATGACAAGGTTAATACAGAAGGGTCCATCTAAAGGACCGCACTTGCCATTGGCTTGGAAAATCCTCACTGGAATAATTGCAGAAGAGACATATACTTCTTCTTGAACAAAGATCTTTACTTCCAGAAGAGCAAAAGGGCTGCAGAAAAGGGTCCCACAATCCCACTGAGCCATTTATTAAGAAAATCAAGTTCAAGATACGAATTTACTAATTCTGAAGAGAAGATCAACTGTTAATTATTTATGGATGACCTAAAACTGTGTAGCAAAACAGAGAAAACACTTGGTTCTTTTTTCTAAACAGTGCGTATCTTTGGCAACAATATCAAAATGGAACTTAGTATTGAAAAGTGCGCCATATTAGTATTGAAAAGAGGAAATGTAAAATTAGAAGGAATAGAGTTTCCAGATAGCAGAATGATGAGATCTTTCGAAGAGAATGAAGAGTATAAACCCCTCGCAGCCAGATCAGATTGAGCAAACGGAAATGTAAAAGATGGTTGGGAATGAGTACAAGTGAAGAGTTAGAAAACTATTAAAAACGACACAAAACGGTCAAAATGGTATTAATGAAATTAACACCTGGGGGTTATCTTTGCTTATTGAGATATTCTGCAGCATTTTTAGGCAGGACGAAGAAAGAGAAACATCAGTTGGATAGGAAAACGAGAAGGCTATTGACAATGCACTGGGGACAACACCCAAAATGTAATGTGGACAGACTATGTATCCCAAGGAAAGAAGGTGGAAGAGGATTGCTTAATGTGGAAGATGGTGTAAACCTCACAATTATTGGAATTAAAAGGTATGTATGCAACAGTGACGAAAAGTTAATAAAAGCAGCTAGGGAAATGAATATAAAGGAGAAAGCGAAGTTGAGTATTGCTGCAGGAAAAGAATGAAAGACATCAGGCTTGGAAAGAAAAGACCTTACATGGGCAGTTTAAAAGACAGATCGTTCCAATAAAATTTGTTTCCTTACAGACATGACTATCCATACTGATAGTAATACGTTTTTGAAAACCATCGAAATTTTAAGTAAATATAAAGATGTTAAATTAGAGATGGCAAAAATGTGGCAACATAAGACCACCACTATATCGTGTATTGTTGAAACTCTTGGTATGTTCTCAAAAACCACATAGTTCTATATCAGTCATATTCCTGAAAAAATATGTATATCAGAGATACAGGAAATTGCACTGATGGTTACATCACACGTTTTATGTAAAATATCCTTGTAGACTCTTCATATGTATCTATTGTATTAATTTTATACAAACACGCTTAACAACGAACAGAGGATACCCATATCCGTCATTAAAAACTGGCGAAGAACAACGGGCTGACTTCGTCATGGACAAAGGTGATAAATTGTTATTGTTAAAAATTACTGTTGGTTTTGAAAGAAACACTAAGATAAATTCTGATCGCAACGCGAAAGGTTATAAACACTTATTTGTTGAAGTATCAAAAAGGTGCAAGTTTTAACAATTGCATTTCTCAGGGGTGATACCACGTTTAACACCTAATAAGGGGATCACAGGACATTGTGGTAATAAACAAATGTACACGATTAAAAACAAGACATAAATATTACGTTTAAAAATGGTATTATTTCCATTAAAATTAACTCTCTATACCTACAAAGATTTCTAACCCTTGTGATTTCATTGTTTTGTAAATGTTAAGTAAAATTGAATCATGCCTCAATTGTACCTTAACTTAACAGTGCATTTTTATATTCGCCGATGAGATGACCAATGGTCCCCCCCCCCTCCCCCTC
>RDPX01000149.1:889241-911894 GCA_003991215.1 Morbakka virulenta
CAATGGTCCCCCCCCCCCCCCCATTGATTTATGAAGTTACTGTGAATGTATTCGCAAACTGATTGCATTGCTAAGCTTTGTGTAGTCAGATTTTAAATGAGCTTTCATCAGATAGACGGGTCTGCTTTAAAGCTTCACGAGTTGAATTGAATTAATCATATTATACATTAACTGCTGCTGTTGATTTATCAACCTCACAAATATTACGATTGTTAGATTTGTTAAGTTTATTTCTAGTGTCACGGCACCGGGTGTGTCTTGTAGATAAGAACATAAGTCATAATTTACGTTTGGACTAGGTAACGATGTTCAGTGTTTCATTTATGGGTGTATAAGCCATAACCTCAAAGAGTTAACTTGTTTATTGGCTGGAGTGGCAGTTTATCTAAGACTTAGCTTTGTCCAATAAGAATTGGTATTGACGAACGGCAGCTACCGTAAATTATATATAGCTCAGATATTGAATATTTCAGACAAAGGAATAGAGGAAGAACTGTTAGTCATCAGAGAAATAAGTAGAGCTAGTTTCCAATGAGATGAATGATCCATCAACTGGCAAAAGCATGAAAAATTTTTTTTAACTTCTTACTCTAATGCTCAATGAAAAGAACAAGACAGTACGGAATTGGCTTGAAGGAATATTTACAGAAATGGTCGCTACCGTACATTTTTATTTATAAACTGTAGTTGATCAATTTCATGTCGGCAAGGAGAAACATTCGTGTGGATTATTGGCATGAAATTCTTAAAAACATCGAGATAATAATTCATGTTCAATTTCGCTTTCGCTGCAAAAGGTCTCGCACTCTTTGCAAGGAACGATGAAGAAAAATTACGAACAGCGTCGCGCCTTGGTCACCTGTGTTAAAAGCCACAGTTGAACCTAGGTCTTGGTCAGAAATTGAAAACGCTTTGGTCATAACAATTAAGACCACGGTCTTGACCAAAGGAATTGAAAACTCCCCTATAGAATGTGATTGTTTGATATGTTTTGGTATGGTACGGTACAGTGCAATGTATAATGTACCATAGAAGGCCGTTGCAATTAATTGGATTGTGGCGGTACATTCTAGTTCAGTGCAATTTAGTAAGCATAATATGGCATAGCATGTAGCTTAAAATAATGGTGTAGGATAAAAAAATACTATAATTACTTTAAAGTACCCATTATTATACTAAACCGCAATTTAATATAACGTGAATTAAGAATCGAATAATATATTTTAGTGGTGTTTTTTAGTAGTATAGTGCAATAGACGCTTTTGTTCTTCATATCACAATGGTCTTCAAAGCTTATATTTTTTCCGTAGGAAGACTTGGGTTAGGGTCTACCGAAATGAAATGCACACCAACAAAGTTGGAGTATCCTTGTCGACCACACAAAGTTTTTTGTGGCTCAGATAGCTCATTTTTGCTAACAAAAGATAAGACTTTGTACGCATGCGGAAGCAACAAGTAAGCTTTCCTTCATTCACGTAACTCACTTGCAGTTCATTACTGAGTGGTGTCGAATGTAATTACGTTGCCTCCTTCATTTGTGTATATAAATATGTTTGAATAAATATATTTATGGTAACCGGACAGTATAATTTGATAATAAGTGGATATTTTAAGATTTTTTTAACCAATACTAGGAATAGACGACCATCCAACTAATACTTTTCCTGTAGTGCTTTGCACCCTAAAACAACAGAATTTCCAATTCGTTAAAAGTGTTAAAGTTGTAATGTAGTGCCTACTTTTTTACAATTTGAATTTGAGTTGTGACGTATGCAGAAGCTTTTTGTTGGGGTGCAATTTATCTTCCAATTAGAGAAATATCGCATATTCAGGCAAGAATCTTTCTCAAAACTCGTATTTTTCACAACTTTTTACAATCTAAAGTAACCAAAGGCCCTGAAATCTAAATCTTGTAGGTTTTACCTGATAATGACCTCGCAACGCCTCTTGCCTCACCCGCCTATTTGTTAGTTATTTTTCGGGTTTGAAAGCAAGCAAAGTTTGCTGATTTAAGAAGTAAATTTCAAAACCCTAGGCTTACACGGTTGAAGAAATGTTTTACATCTGGAATCATGTAATTAAAATCTGTGTTTCGCTACTACATCTGCTCTTAAAACTCACTTCAGTTAAGCCAGAGGAGTATATGTTACCCTTTATAGACCAGATTCTTTTCCTGTGTTGTTTTAGTACCAATTTTTGAAAAATATAGCTAAAGCTCAGGTATTCATATTAGTGATTAACGGGGCTTTCATTTAAACTCCCGTCCAGATCTTATTTCACGCCTTCACCATAGCCCTATTTATGTTTGTACAAGTTTTCAAGCTGGCTTTTTGAAATTATCAGACCAGATATTATTGTCTACTTGAGGTTTCTTTAACGTCTTTTGCTGCACATGACCAAACCAAACCTTCCAGAAATTGATTGAATTCATTTAGAATATTCCCCCTTGTGTGTGCCAAGTTATTTGACAAGAATTTCTCCTCGTGGTTTCATTGGCTTTTATCCGTTATCATCTCACGTTAAGTAGATTGATAGCCCTTTACTTTGGAAGAAAGTTGAGAAAATTTTTAGGGGACTCGATTTTCGTGACTCAAACTCTGCTAATCTATGGCTTTTCAGCGCGGCATGTATAGGTAAATGTGGAATCATACATGTTCTTGTTTTCTTCTTAGAGACAACAAACTTGCCATTGCTGCAGGCAGCAATAACTTAAACCAAGGAAACGAAGAAATACTCAATATGACTTTACTGAAGCACCCACCTATTCGTGACGAAACTATAAAGTGTGTCGCAACCGGTAATTCACACACAGCTTTTTTGACAGGTGTGTATATAATTTTTTGTATTTTTTAGTCTGACTGATATTGTTACCAAGAATATTTACGTTTAGCAGTAACCGAAATGAGGGCATCTTTGATGTAGACTGTCAATGACGTAGAATGAAATGGAGATATAAAAGAGGTTATCTTCGTCAGTTTAAAGGTTGCCTCCAGGCAGGTGGTGATGTATTTTATCTTTCCTATTTGGACCAACGTTACATTAATTGACGCAAAGCTTCAAGCTTGATCATAATGGTGTTCTGTCAACATGAAGTAGTTAGGTCACTTTCAGTAACATCAACAGTTTGGAAGCCACTTACTGTTTAAGAGTATTTACGACATATTATATCGAAAGTGGTCTTAATATGATTAACATAGGTAACTAATAATAATAGTGTTACCATGGTTATTCTGTCGTTAGTAACTATGTATAAGAGATCATCTTGTGGCAACGGTATTAGGTATTGTGATTATAAAGTTAGAATTTTTATTAAATGGAAGTGACGTGATATTCTCTGAGAGAGAAAAATTTAGAGGTCTTGACTGTTTTGTTCTTTATTTCATAAGACAAGATTGAAAGGGATTGATAGGAGGTAAAGCACAGTGCCTATGAAGAAATGTTTTTCGCAGCACTCGCCCAGACTGTATTTTTAGCATTCCATCGAACATTTTGAATAGTGTTAGTTATAGAAACAAATAGGGGACGGAAGACAGCCACACACATTTTGTGATTGGTTGTCTAAAACTTTTTTATTTTTGATTTAAAAGCATGATCTTGACCTTACACCAAATGATTGTGCTGTAACCCAAGAGAACCTTTAATGGAAGTTACCTTGATTCGAGTCACATAACAGCTACATCCAAATTTGCGGACAATCTTTTTGAAATTTTCCTTGTGGGCCGCCTTTGAACAATAAACCCTTTTACATTAAACTTAAAACTTGTTGCTTCTTGTGAAGTATTTAACCGTTTCATCGAAAATTGAAAAAGGAGTGCAACACCTATCACGCCTAGTACTTCCTATCTTTTATGGCCTGCTTTTGTGTCTAAAAGGTATTAATTAATACGCACTAGATAGGAAAGGTTAAACCTAACACACACACACACACACACACACACACACACACTTGATGATATAAATTATGTTTGCAAACAATAGTACTCAATAATCAGTGCAGTAATAAGCGGCAACGGTATGGAGGATGTCATATACACAGTTAACAAACAAGGAGCCTCGGTCAAATTTTTATTCAGGGAGATATTTCAGTATTGCACGCAACTCTGACAAATCAACTCATCGATGATTTAACCAAAAGTGAACGCTGGAGATAAAACAGTCATATTTACAGAAGGGCAGATGTTTTATTTATTGATGTATCTAGCAAAAAAACCCATTTGAGTGTACAGAGCGACAAATGGTGCAGAGAGTCTGTGTCAACAGAATTAAAATAAAACCAAAAAAATACGTCAAAGAGTGTTCAAAATGAAATAACAACCCCAGCAAGGAAATTTAAAGATTTTTTAAACTGTGATGACTAAATTGGCAGGAGAAATTGATGT
The DNA here is from genome assembly GCA_003991215.1 of Morbakka virulenta. Classification (NCBI taxonomy): domain Eukaryota; kingdom Metazoa; phylum Cnidaria; class Cubozoa; order Carybdeida; family Carukiidae; genus Morbakka; species Morbakka virulenta. The sequence goes on from RDPX01000149.1 coordinate 893,621, forward strand.
GGTTTATGCCCCTTCAGTATTTGCTTTATGACATACACGTTTTTTTAAGCAACTGGATTTTTCATTTTAAGGGAAAACCACAATTTGAACCTCAAAGCTACTAACAGGTTGCTTTGAAATTTCTGTCGATTTCTTGAGGAACGGAACCACATGTTCGGTTTCCGTGATAGTCATTCTATTACGTATGAATTATGTTAAGATAACTCCACACTTGTGCCAAGCTTATTAATACCTTTTTGTTTTTCATTCAATTGTTTGGACATGGTCAAGGGTCTTTCTAACCAGGTCTTTTTATAGTCGATTTTATAGTTAGTTGAGCATTCACAATTCAGGAAAAATTGTGGAAGAAACAAACATTTGGCTTTACGAAAAGCATCGAGGATCCTAGAGGAAAAGTGAAAATTGAAATCCAAAAATTTGCTCTTTGAAGCAATTTCAATATGATTTGTGCCATCAAAGATTTAAAACTATTTAAGCAGTGAGTGTACACATGAAATAAAAGCTTGACGTTGGCCAGCACGACACCGTAAATTCACTGGGATACAGAAAACTATTTCTTCCTCCAGCCAGCAAAACACCGCAACTTCAATTGTCGTTGAAATGGGTGACAAACTTCCAATAACAATGAATGATGACGAAAGAGCGAAATTCGAACTCTGCAAAATTTCACACGATAAAAGATTGAAAGCTAAATTAAGCGATGCCAAGGAAAACGGTCTAACTGCAGAAGAAATATTAGAAACTTCTACAAGCTTCAGTTTGGACAAAATCAAGTTATCAAAATGGATGAAAAACAAAGAACAAATGTATGGGGCTGCTAGGAGAACAAAAACGTAAGAAGTTGAAAATTCGTCAAATACAATTTACTGAACTAAGATTTGCGAAATAGAAGATTTCCACTGGGGATGGTACAAAAATGGAAAGTTTTGTATTGGAAAAGATAATCATACTAATTTAGAGAAACACGCAAATGTTAGTTTCATAAAGAAATGTAATTTATGATTGAGCCGTATACAAAGAAACAAGAAGTTGCCGAAAGAAATATTTTCTTATTGTTCTCTGCCTCCATAGGGGTAAACTGCTCTTCTTCGTCAGTTTCAGCTCTGGAGGTATCAAAAAGTTAGAAACATTACAATGTGCATTAGTGAAACATCTTACAAAATTAGTAATACATCTTAGTATATTTCGTTTCATTAAAAAGTACTTAAAGTGATACTTAGGTGAGCGCGTACCCATACGAAAATTTGCATTCTTAAAACTAGATCCCCGTACCAACGAAGTTTCCAATGAGAGAGCGTTAGGTAAAAACAGATTGGAACTTAACTTTTCGTCTTTCAAGTTAACATAACACCAATTTAAGATTCCATTTTGTTGTTCTTTTTCATTTGTAAGTGTTGCTTCCTTTGTGTAGAGGATGGAGTTGTGTTCACGGTAGGCGGAAACACACACCATCAGCTTGGCCATGAAAGAGATACCAAAGACCTTATACCAAAACGAGTAGCTGCCCTTGAAGATCAATTTGTAACTCACGTGGCTTGTGGAAGTACGTTCACAGTTGCTGTTACGCAAGGTGAGTTGCTTTGCTAGAAGACCTTTTTGGCCATTTGCTGTTAGTTCTTGAAATCTGATTAAAGCAAAGGTTTTTGTAGCAGTTAAAAGGTTGTTAGATCGAATACCTAAAATACAGAATAATGAAAATTGTAGTAGGAAACCTAATTAATTCCTTTTGAGTCAGAAAGACTGTAATAGTCTGTGCGTAGAAAAATCCTTGTAAAACCACTCTGCCCTTCTATAGTTTTCCCCCTTTCAAATTTAAAAGGCTGTTTTTAAGTGATTTAAAAATTTTTATGCGTACTTCAAGAGAAATGTTACGAGTACGAAATAACGAGGAAATACTGCAGGCAGATTAAAGATTGAAATGATTGGAGGTTGCTTTAGTTATTCAAGAATAAACAAGTTGAATAAGTTTGTACTTTATCTGTGTCACTTGGACCTCCACCTAGTATTTTCATTTCAGTGGCACTTTTTTGCCTTTTGTGTATATTACCTGGTAATGCTGAAATTGATATATAACAAAGCACCTCTTCCTCTCCAGTTGTTTTGACTTACTTCCCCGCTTATTGACCATTGAGTAACCTGTCATACTGGAGAAGAAACCGTGTTCACCCAATAGATGCACTAATTGTAGATCATTGACCATATAAAGTTTTCATTAACTTCAGAAAAGGATGAAACATTTTGTCATTTCTTGCATATAATATGTTTTGGATACTCAACATGCTGGATTAATATATGATATCGAACATAACTATGCGTTTGCCTTGACCGAAAATACACAAGGATACCGAGAACGTTAAAGAACATGCCCTGGAAAGGCAAGATCATGAACAGGAGGCTCTATGAAAGACAAAAGAATGTGACCACTACAATAAAGAACAAAAGAATGGTGCTTGCAGGACAACTATTCAGAGATACAACAGCTGATAGCATGGATTACAACAGCTGTGCGTGCGGGAAGCGGAAGAAAATCAATAACATGCATATATATAAACTGCAGAGAGATTTGGGCTGGCGAACGTCTAAAAACTCGAAAGTTATTAGGGATCGTGATCTATGGAGTCTGCTTTCAGGCCGTCGTCAATCTGACGTCGACCGGCATTAAATAAGTAACTACACACTAGCACTTTATCAGCTAGATGATTGTGGAGTGAGACAGTACCCTCACGTTTACAAAAGGTAAGTTGGTGAATAACCTAATGTTTTATAGTTGACAACCGTATATAAACTTATATTTTCCAACATTATACTTTTTGTTTCGTCATTTATGTGTTTTATATTATCTAAAGATGGTCAAGTGTACTCATGGGGAAAAGGTGGTCGAGGTAGACTAGGACAAGGGAATGTCACTGTATCACCAACGCCAACTAAACTTGACTTTCCAAAGAATGAAAAACTTAGGTTTCACTCATTGGCTGTGAGTCATGGAACTTCGATGATTGCTGGTAAAAGTAAGTAAAACATTTTTATCTCTTTTATTATGAGGAAAAAAGCTGATTCATGACTTTTCACATGCAATAGTGGCTAAATGGTGGCCTGTTGCTGTCGCTTCCTATCCCTTGCTATCCCTTGTTATCGCTCCGTACCCTTTCCTTTCCCTTCCTATCCCTTCCTGTCCCCTCCTACTCCAACCATAATATCATTGTTTCAAGCCCTCCTAAAGTTTTCGTGGTTCCAGATCACTTCTTTTTACAACAAAGTTATCTGAACTAGACCCTTAGGCTGATGTTCATTTTTGAGATAGGATTAGAAAGATGTAACGAATAGAAACAACTTTAAAACATGGCTTGAACCCACCGAAGTCAACAAATAATCCATTACAGGGAGTACATCCTAACAAATTAGACATTGAGGTGGTTTTACGAAAAAGATATTGTAAACTCTGTTATAACTAAGAAACTTCATAATTTTTTTAGATAAATCGTGGTTTTTCATTTATTTCATTTCAGATAACCTTATAGTATTTTCTGTAGTGGTTAACAAGAGAAAAATATATGACAAACAAATTGAACACTGAGAGCAAGAGCTCAGTTGTTTTTGATAAAGTTTTACTTTATTAATTACCATAAATGGTATGAGGATATACATTATCCTACGAAGCAAAATGTGTCAATATCTCCATTCTTTTATCTTCAGTAACTTCTAGCGAATGGAATAATTAATAAAAATTGTTGCCTTGTTAAAACTGTAGCCAGTGGCAGGGGTAATAAAAAGGTAATTTCTCTTCGGTGATGAGCAGCGCAACACAGGGACAGTCCAATTTGATTTTATATCCAACAGGTTCCGTTGTTGTAAGAAAAGCACATTATAATGATAATGTACTTCGTCAGGTTTATGCACTTTATTCGGAGTTAAGATTTTACTATTAGCTCAGTTGGGGAACATAGAGATACATTTCAGGTACATTTTTCACTATAACATTTGATTCATGTATTGGTTTACCTCTATAATTGCAGTCTTTATATGGTTTACAGGATGGTACAGTAAAGATACAAAAAATATTAAACCAATGTGGATAGTTAAGACTTTATGTCTATGGGACGTAAGGTTAATGTCATGCTGGCTCTGTCAAGGTTGCTAAAAACAAAAGTACCGGAAGACAGAGACAAAAAAGAGTATTGATTGCCAGGACTTAAATTAGCTGCCCGAAGCAAAAATCCAGCCAACCCTTTATGGGTAACTAGGCCAAATGACATATTATCTGGGTTCTTTAATCAACTCTTTGAGGAATTACCAATAGGTTGATAGAGTCAGTAACACAAGGACTTTAGCACATGAACTGGTTAGGCTTTGAATCTTAGTTTTTATCCAGCTTAGCCAAGAGAAACTAAGACAAGAACTATCTCACCTGGTATCATTTGATCTTTGTTATAAATGACATCTTGTTAAAATATCTACAGTTAACAGGAGAGATTCACACTCATTGTTTATGCTTTTTGCATAATATCTAGCTTCCTTTGTTATTTCTGCTTTGAATCCTTGTGATGTTTACTGACTTAAGAATTTATAAAAAGGTAGTTACATAACATTCCAATACTTATTAAACTGTATTTTGAACCTCTACCTTCTACATAATACAGTTGTTTTGTGTTACAAATGTTATGAATTCTGAGTATGGCCATGATCTAATAATTCAGTACGGGGGCTTGTTGACTTTGCGCCCGTCAATATGTTTTATTCTTTTCGGTCAAACAGGGTGCTATACATATGATCTTTTGCCAACAAACATTTTGCGCCCAAGGGTAGGAAATTATTTGTTGACCTTTTGTTTGCTGTTAGTATCAGCTAGGTTTTTTATGCGACAGAACATATTTATGTCAACCCTGCCCTTCATTCACTATCGCACCAATTAACCAAAGCAGAACATTTAGCTTTAATAAGTATTATGAATATCGTGATTTACCTGAATCTTGCTTTGAAATATATGCATTTTTATTGAAGCCTGACATCCCACACGCCATGCAACTCTGTTAGTGGAATGAAAAGGCGAATGGGTCTGGTGTCGTAAGTTTATTTATGAAACACAAATATGACATTCAATCTGAAATTTGTCAGTGGTTTTCTTAGATGATGGTACTGCCATATTTATTTCCGACTTTAACAAATGGTAGTAATAGCTATCGTGCACAGGATATATATACTGATTGATATCCTTTTTTCATTAAAGATTGCATGAATAACACTCTGAGTATTGAAATGTTTTGCGTTTATTCATTGAGTACCTTCTTTGTAATATATTTATAAATAAATATAAATAAATAAACATATTTATGTATATATATATATATATATATATATATACATGGTCATTGGCAACTCAATTTCCCACCATTTAATGTTGATTTGAGTTGTTTACGCTTTTACAGGCCTATTAACTTCCTTTTTTACACTTTCTAGGCTTTAAGTTTGGAATTTAATAGACGGGTTTCTGATGACGTATTATTATTATCGTTTTCAGTCTCCACGCGGTTTCGGGTGCAAAATATAAACAAAGATGGTGGATATCATTGTATTTCCCTTAATTACTACGTGATTTAATTCTGAAACCATCCACTTTTTAATGTAATTTTTGCAAGATCTCAGCCGCCATCTTACTCCTGTTTTATCTATCACTGTTTTNTTTTGCGCCCAAGGGTAGGAAATTATTTGTTGACCTTTTGTTTGCTGTTAGTATCAGCTAGGTTTTTTATGCGACAGAACATATTTATGTCAACCCTGCCCTTCATTCACTATCGCACCAATTAACCAAAGCAGAACATTTAGCTTTAATAAGTATTATGAATATCGTGATTTACCTGAATCTTGCTTTGAAATATATGCATTTTTATTGAAGCCTGACATCCCACACGCCATGCAACTCTGTTAGTGGAATGAAAAGGCGAATGGGTCTGGTGTCGTAAGTTTATTTATGAAACACAAATATGACATTCAATCTGAAATTTGTCAGTGGTTTTCTTAGATGATGGTACTGCCATATTTATTTCCGACTTTAACAAATGGTAGTAATAGCTATCGTGCACAGGATATATATACTGATTGATATCCTTTTTTCATTAAAGATTGCATGAATAACACTCTGAGTATTGAAATGTTTTGCGTTTATTCATTGAGTACCTTCTTTGTAATATATTTATAAATAAATATAAATAAATAAACATATATATGTATATATATACATATATATATATATATACATGGTCATTGGCAACTCAATTTCCCACCATTTAATGTTGATTTTAGTTGTTTACGCTCTTACAGGCCTATTAACTTCCTTTTTTACACTTTCTAGGCTTTAAGTTTGGAATTTAATAGGGTGTTCAGTGTAAAAGATGAATTCATTTATCAGGAAGTGGTGATAAAAAATCTATAAGACGGTAATAACTTAAAACTATTGACTTCATGTTTGTGCGTGATAGAGGAAAAGGCAGCACACCTGTAAAATTTTTCGTTGTGGTATGTATGCATGACAAAATGCAAGTTACGGGAGCCAACTTGCAACTAGTTGACAAAACTTCTTCAATTGCATTTGTTTATAGACCTTTACCTCTTTTACGTCATTTGTATCTCTTACGTCATTTGTATTATTCGTTGTTTCTTTTTAGTTATGGATCATCCGAGTATTGATTCCTGACACTAGTGCATATCGTGCATTATACTGACCACCAGAACCATAAATCAGAGTTGAAAGAAATGTTTAATGCTAATAAGATAAAAAACACACTATATTTGTAGCAACAGCTTTCCTCATACCAATGACATTTGAAAAGACGCAAGGGATAAATTCAGTCACGTCTCCTTAATCCTGGATTTTCTCACCAAAGGTTTATTTATTTCATATTTGTGTCGTTAACAAGATATGGGTGTAATGAGACATGTATTACTGGAAAAATCTATCGGTGCAATGTGATAGTGGGCCTTTGGTTACTTAAAATTACATTTTTTTATTTGAAATTAAATTTTTTCATTGTAGATAAAATTGTTTTTTGAAGCTCAAAAGTGTACTATGTGATATTTTGGTTGGCCTAAGATATGTAATTAATATTTTAAGGGGCTGCTAGTATGTAACAATTTCCTATACTATGCCTGTGGCAAAAGAAAAGTGTTGATTAAAGGATCATATTTTTGTTTTGAGCCTATCCGTCACCAATTATACAATGAGCTTGATCACAGGGAGCCAATCAACTTTCTTAGGAACTTCAAAGGCTAGAACAGAAAATCTTGTGTAAACCAGAGTTACAAAGGTTGTGTTTTCGTAAAATCACATTAGCTCTTTTGATAGCACAACGAAGTCAAAAGCGACACGATCTCGGAAACGATTTCTTTCGGTACCATCTAGTGTTGTTTACATTTATCTCAAAATCCTATGTCATGACATGCCATAGTATCGTTCCTGCTACCTTCGGTAGCTATGTTTGTGACCAGATTAAGTTTTGATCAAAACCCTAGTTTGTAGAGTTTTGGTTATTGGAGGCCCTATCTCGATTTAGGTTCTACTGAAAAAAACTAAATTGGTGTCAAGACGCATCGATTTCTTTCTTTTTCCAACCGAAAATTAAAGTTCAGATCAGTTTTGATGGTTTTTTTTTAATTTTCTAATTCATTTTCTATGATGCTTGTCATAAATTCCATAAATCCAGGCCAGAAAATGTCCAGCTTTTGTCTAAAGTTTGCTTTTTTTCTGCTAAACTCCCCCTACTCCCATCAATCCTTCCTGTTCGAATTGCAAGAAGAAATATTACTCTAACAAAACTTTCTTTTGCTTGCCTGACTTGAGATATGTTTCATCACATTGTAACAGTTTCTTTTTCTTTCTTGCTTTCATTTTTCTTTGCCCCGTTAGGATCGTGAAGGAATATTGTCACAAACGTCATTATATGTATTTGGTAGGAAAAAGTAAGCCTCAGCATTTGTAGTTTAAAGGTTGCAGGTGGTTATATACACATGTCGTTAGTGGCAGCCAAAACTCTAATGTAAAAAATGTAGTTTAACTTGCTCCAGGCTTCAGGTCCCGTCATATCTTTGTGGACTTTTGTCTTGTAATGTTTGCCGTTGTATCACACGAAATGCGCGCATGCTCCCAGGAATTTTTAAATATTATTTTTGTGTCCGTGTTTGCAATATTTTCTTATGAGGAAAGGCGACTGTTGTGTATTATATGGTAGAGCAACAGAGATAAAATTAACATATGAACATCAAAGTAATTAAAGAGAGGTCGTGCTTTTTGTCAGCATTCTTCACCATAATTCCAGCCGCTAAGTATATGCTAGAACTCGCAACAAACCTTAAATATAACAGCGCAATTTAATTGTAGCCTTGTGTCGTCGATGAGTTGTGATCCACAGGTGACACATACACAGGAGAAAGGCGCTGATATTTGCTTTCATACAACAGGAAACATCTTGGTCACCCACTGCGTCTATTTTCATCTTCAGCCTTCTCGACCTGGTGTTGCCGTTGGAATTCAGATGGTTTCGGAAAAGGAAATGAGACAGACAACGTCGTGCAGATCTACCTCATTGTAGTGGTGCTAACGGGCATGTAACCCTCTTCACCTTCATCATCCACTTTCTATCTTCTTAAGTTCTTCAGGGGCAGAAGGCTTAAAAAGTGACAGGTCTGGACCACATGCAGCTATAGCCTCATACTTAGGCCAAAAGGTCCTCTTCCAGTGAAAGATCGACTAGGCAGCACACTTTAGTATTGCACTGCTTACCCTTGTAGTCTAGGCAATGAGCTATAAAGGATGCCCATAACATTGCCTATATCCCTCTCCCTCCCTAGCCAGCATGTTGCTTCTAGTGAAGATACCATAATAAAACGGATTTAAACAAGTCTTTAAAGGGAGCATCAATCATCAATGGAATGTGTGTATGCTGATGGAACCTTCTGGAAGTGGCAGAGACCAGAGATGGACTGACCTTATTGCCAAAGAGCTATCAAAAAGCAAAATACAAATTGCAGATTACTACCCTCAGACTTGCCCAACTGAAGAAGGCAACGCACTAAAGGGCTCGCTGGCTTCACTTCCTGCATTCGATACATGGGTTGAGTCTCATATAAAGCTCAACCTGTTCAACAGTTCGCTACGCCCTCAAGTATATGAACGACCGCTTGATGGTTGTCAAACTTTCACTAAAAGAAATTCAGTACACTACTCTGATGAGTAACGTCTATGCACCTGGCATTAGTAACCATGTGGTAATGAAGGCTTCCTATGAAAAGACTGCAGCGATCATGTCTTCATAGAAGTAATACCAGAGTCAACAAAGACCACACGTTCTGAGATGCAGTACTGAGAAAATGGAAGAAGGAAGAGTAACAGCAACCGAGTCCCACTGCAGGAAATTCCCTCCAGATTTAAGCTGCTTATCATCAGCACCGTTTTCAATCTGCCCAACGGGCACAAGGTATTAGAAATGAATACCGACCATGGCTTGTTAATCTCTGAACTCAACTTCAGAGCAGCGTTCCAGGTGACAGGGGAAGGTTTCAAAGCGATTGAATGCCTCTAAGCTTGAGTATCAACACTAAGCAGTCTCTAGCTGAGGAGCGCCTGTCCAAGCGCAAAGCTTGAGGTCCTAACTCAGTTCAAGTGAAATCTTGGCCTTTGGTAACCCTCAAAGAATCGATGGATTTATTTCATACAAACTAGTGTTCAAACTACTAAATTCAGAATCTCTCACCAAAGTGATAAGTAGCAAGGCATCACGCTTTTCTTTGCTGATACGATGCTGGTCAGTGCTCACCTAAACCACTTGAATAAACACCTTGACCAACGTATTCTACTAGAAGCAGTGTAGGTTCCGACAGGATCTCAGTACGCGTAAGTTAAATGTCAAATGATTTCGAAACTGCTGAAAAAAAGCTCTGAAAGATAGTTCGAAAGTTCGGGTGCCCAGAAAAGGTCATTTCCATGGTCAGGAAATTCCACAACAGCATGTAGGCGAGTTTTTTGGATTTTGACGAATACTCAGGATCATTTCTTGTAAGCACTGGCGTCAAACAATGCTGTATGCAGTCCTAGACCCTCGTCAGCATGTTTTCAGCTATTCTGTCAGACGCTCTCCGGGATGGCAAGATCGGAAATGATATCAGTCATCCAACCAATGGCAAGATCAGCTGGCGGCTATTTCAGGGCAAAACTAAAGTCAAGGAAGACAGCTAGTGAATTTCTCTTTACAAACTACTGCGCATTGCATGGTAGCAGTCTGACATACAGAAAAACATAGTCAAATTCAAAGGCATGCAACGATGTCGGTCTTACAATAAGTGGGAACAATACTGAGTTCATGAACCAAGCTGCATCTACAATGTCCTATACAGAGCCCGCCATCACAATTAACGGACAGAAAATAAAAGTGCCAGACAAGTTGGTCTACCTCGGGAGTATCCTCTCGACCTGTCACCATCGATGAGGTCTTCCACAAAACAACATCAGATAGTGCTTCCTTAAGAGGCCTGCCAAAGCGGTTACAGGTGCAAAGAGGTATCTGCGTACAGGCAATGTTTTCTGCAGTTGTCCCTCCATCGTTACTGTATGACTTTAAAACTGAGTGTACAGTAGGCACCCCAAGAAACCTAACTCATTCTACTCGAGGTTTCCTAGGAAATGACTGGACATTAAATACAAATTCCAGGGCAAAGTCTCTGGCACAAAAGTACTCTTGAGAGGGAACGTTGAGGGTAAACGTTCTTGTTGAAGCACTCACAGCATGGGTGAGTTGGTCGTGATGTCCTGATTAAGATTAAAGGGTGTCCAAGAGGCTGTTCAACAGCGATTTGAAGAAAGGCAAGTTCTTTCAGTTAAAGGAAAGAAAAAACTACAAGGACTTTCTCAAGGTATCCTAGAAGAGCTGTAGTTCCAACCACAAGAAATGGAGTGCCTCAAACGCCTGAGGCCACATGAGAGAAAAAGCAGCGCATGCACCGCCACCCCTCCTGGCTCCTATCCAGCTATATAGGCTCCACACTGCAACAGTTGTTTCGCTAAGACCGTTGAATTGTTTATCCAACTTCGCACCTACAAACCTTGGGCGAGTCAGGTGGCCGTGATTTTCTTCGCCCACGAGAGTCGAGCATCATCTACACTATTGCTTAACAAAATAAAACTGTGTAACGGGATGGTAAAAAATGAATCAATATGCGCATGCAATATAAAAATGTCATTAGAGAGGCAGCAGGAGAAAGAATGATAAGGCAACTTTATGTAAGAATTTTATTCTCTTATACTGGAACAAAATAGCTCCATAACAAAAAAAAAATACCATGTACCCAAAAGCCTTTTAAGACAATAACAGACTTCCCAGGTAACGTTAACAATGGGCATAGTCGCTAATAAATAGCAAGGGAAATAATATACAACAGTACTTAAAAATAAATCCCATTTAATGTCATAAATGTAAATTTAATTGATACAAGAGGTATCAATACTATGACTTACAAAGTTCGCTACACTTTAAAACAATCTTTATGAAGTATATGTAGGGTACTGTGACCCCAGTAAATTTTGAAAGAAAACCAATAATACTCGGATTTTCTACATTTCATTTCATATTTTGAATACAAAATCATTCCGTCACATAGTAACAGTCGTCTACTTTAATATTGCTCGAAATATTCAACAGCTATGACTCGCCAAATATGCCTGAAAAAAATTCAATGGTATATCTATAAACTGTATCCATAAAGTTATGGTAGTTCTACGTACACATGACGGATTTTCCATTGTGATAAACTAACATGGAGGCTAAAAGCACTTTGGGGTAACTTAAAAACATGACATATTTTTCCATAATTTTACTTTTCTTACAGTAAACACCAAAGGATGAGAGCTATACTGTGAACATAAAAAAACCCCTTTGCAACACATGAACTTACGCTATTATTTTATACTGGTAGCATCAACTATTAGTTATTGACTGGAGTGGTATATCTAATCTTAACGTTTTATTTGCTTGAAGTACCGAACCTCTGTGAGCTACAAACAAGAAAATATTTTATTCGTTATTGAGTTAGCAAAACGTATGTTACAATAGAAGGAAAGATACCGATGTTGGGATTTAGCACAACAATTTCCATCTAAAACTCTTTATAAATTCAACATTGGATATTAAAAACTAAAGAATTCTACATGGTATTAATCAAGCATCACATCTTTCAAAGCAATATTGTATAAAATGTCACGTTATTCAGCTAAATGTCTCAGTTCTGGGTGGGTGGAGAAAAAATAGTCATGGTAACAACTGTGAAATATCTTCTGAGTTTGCAAATGGAAAAATTAAAGTTTAAAGATAACTATACAGCAGCTCCATTACTCTGAAACACGAGGGCATTTATTTTCGAAATATAAGCTGTCTTCCAACCATAACACGTTGGTATACTTTCTTCAAAGTCAACCAACACCTATAGTGGTAATGGATTTACAGCTAAAAAACTATAAGCAGACTGGGAACGATCTACTGTAGTAACAATTCCTTCTCTACATCCCACTTGCAATTTATTTCAGTCACCTAGAAAGCCAAGCCATTCTCGTGTTCATGGTTCTGTCGTCACTCGTATCATTTATTTATATTGATGCTCTAAAATTATGCACCCATTGAATATAATTATCAGCATTCTACAGAATTTTGCTTCCAATAGGTGGACTGTTGACTGAGTAGTCTCAAACAATTTTTCCTTAACAGGCCATAACACCAAAGTTCTGAGGTTATTTAAAACTAACTTTAAAATGTCCTACTTTATTAGTTACAGCAAAGAAAGTGTATGTTTTGACAAACTTCTCTAGCTAGTATAATAGCAAAAGATGTGCCATGGTATTCTAAAAACAGCAATTTAATACTTCAAGGCACACCACCATGTTTCAGTAATTCGACCTTGCATTCTTTTTTCACTATGCTCACTGCTCCTCCTAATTCATTTCCTTGTTTCCCTAAAAAAATCCACTTCCAATATGAATTAATTAAATATGTAAGCTATTCAAAGAGCAAATTACGAAAACACAAAAGTTTTACCTAAAATCCTCATTCACAAAACATAACTTCTACCAAAATTATATCACAACGAGAAAATGGTTCAAGACTCTCCATGTTTAACCTTACCTTAAATAGATTTGACGGATTTTTAAAGGGAGTAGCTAAACAGGGCAACAATTGTAAGTTCCAGAAAGCAGTTATGAACGTTTACACAAATATAAAACAAACCGTCGTTCTGACTTCTTTCCTATTAACCAAACTGTTTAACATTTATGATCGAAATGAATGTTATAGTTATTCCTAATAAATAACAATTTGAAGTCAGTGATAGTTATGGAAGTCTATGATGGGGTAAAAACGAAATAAATGATTAAAACGATACAAAAGATTCTGACACAATACACAACGTAAGTAGTACAAGGCAGATAGCACACCAGTAGTGCATGCGGAATCGGAAGCAACACTAATGACACAAGGTCATCGCTTTCCGAAATACACTTAATTTATACAACCGACCAAATAATTTAAAAATATAGAAAAAATCCCGATACAAACAATATACTGCTGGGCAGACTGCACGCCAGTAGTGTATACGTAATCGGTAGCAACTCTGGTGGATTGATTGTTTTCCGATACAAATCCAATTTTTGAGTTTAATTCTTAACTCAAAAACGTCCGTGGTTTATCGCTTTAGCTAACCGATTGGTGGATTAGATAATGTACTCCTATGACAGATGAGGAGCATTTCGCTCGTCGACCAAGTAACATTTCTTAATTGGGAGGAGGGGCCTGTGTGAAATATTTGTTACTTCTGGGCCTGATGGTTAATATATTATTGGTTCCTATAGCTTGAATACATTTATTTCAATATTTTTTGACTAAATGTTGTTGATTTATGACCAGGATATTTCTTTCAATATGTACGAAGTCCAGCAGTTACAAGTTGTCTTGAGTCTTCCTTAAAGAAATCAAAGTGCTCCTTATTATAATTAGTTACCCAAATCAATTTAAAGGTTTTTCTTCAATACAAAGTCAACTTAAGGATTATAGAGTTAACCTACGTTCGGCATATGATTTATAACAGCCTTGGTCTTAGATTCACTTNTGGGAGGAGGGGCCGGTGTGAAATATTTGTTACTTCTGGGCCTGATGGTTAATATATTATTGGTTCCTATAGCTTGAATACATTTATTTCAATATTTTTTGACTAAATGTTGTTGATTTATGACCAGGATATTTCTTTCAATATGTACGAAGTCCAGCAGTTACAAGTTGTCTTGAGTCTTCCTTAAAGAAATCAAAGTGCTCCTTATTATAATTAGTTACCCAAATCAATTTAAAGGTTTTTCTTCAATACAAAGTCAACTTAAGGATTATAGAGTTAACCTACGTTCGGCATATGATTTATAACAGCCTTGGTCTTAGATTCACTTTTTCAGTAAACTAATATAGTCCTCTGATCTGTAGACTAAGCTAAATACATCTCCTTTTGGTACTTAAGTTGAAAGTAAATTACCATACATGTTTAACCATACGTATCCCACTATACAATTTAATCCACTTAAGAACAGCATAATATAAGACCACATTACCAATATTTTCCAAAAATAGTGTGGTAGTCAACCAAAATCTAAACAAATTGAGTTTTCTTCATCATTCATTCTTTTGTTTGAGGTCGTCTTTCTTGAGAAGGTCTTGTGGAAGAGTTATGAGTATGTAACAAATTACTTTTTCTAGCCTTTCAAATGGATCTTTAATACCAAAGAGGAAAGAAATTTGGAATGCTATGACCGAACTGACAAATAGCACAAGCAACGTATCTTCGGTGACCAATGACATCTGCTTGATTTTCATCAAAGCCAGAAGTGTGCTAAGTACAACTGACGCTTTAGTTGAGCTGTAGAAAAAGAATTGAGATAACTGGAAATTACAAGGTGCTGCAAAAAAATGGATGCAAGGAAGGGCTGGGCAGTGCAGACTCCATCCATCAAAATCAATTGGATGCTGCTATCGAAGACGCATCATAAAAAATAAAAGCACATTTATACCAACCTTCGAATCTTTTGGTCGGTTATGGTGCTAAATATACTAATAGAATTGACAAAAAAGAACTAAGAAAATTATTAGGCATTTAATGCTACAGCATGATAAAATACTCCTACCTCATTCTTAAAATACAATTCATTTAAATTGGGGGCTGGATATTGGCAACCTCCTCGTGGTCCAGCCTGCAAGTACCAATCTAACTTTGGGAAACTAATGTCAATACCTAAACAGCAGAGACAGACTAGACAATCTAACGACATGTCAAAGATACATGAATCATCTGGTCCAGCTATCCCTCAATTAAATGTAGAAGGCCTTACACGACCAAAATGTGAAGTCATTCAAAAAATCGCCATGGTCAATTCAATTCCCGTTATTCTACTACAAGAAACACATGGCACCAATGACGATAAAATTAAGATATATGGCTTTTCTCTCATTGGTTCAATCAAACACTTTACGCATGGTATTGCCACTCTTGTACGTAACGACCTTCCTTCTGTTGAAATTGGCCGCAGTAATGGTGATGGTGCAGTTGAATGGCTAACCATCTCGATCAATGGTGAAATTACAATAACAAACTACTACAAACCACCTAACTCTCCGTTTGAACCACCAGCCCATTATGATCACCAAGCAATATACTCCGGTGATTTCAACTGTCATCATACAACTTGGGGCTATTCTAGAAATAGTCAGGATGGGGATGCTCTTTATGATTGGTCCAACACATTCGATATTAAGTTGCTTTTCGATCATAATCAACCAAAGACATTTCATTCTGGTGCATGGGACACCTACACGAATCCAGATATTACTTTCTTCACACATGATGTCAACAGCTCTCTGCCTCATCCTGTGCACACTGTTTTGGGTAACTTTCCAAAATCTCAGCATCGACCTACAATCATCCATCACCCAGTTTTGATCGAATACACGCCGACACCGTCACTACCTAGATGGAATTTCAACAAAGCCGACTGGGATAGATGGATAGATTTAAGAATGCAACTAGAAATATGTGTGACGATCTTCCATCTTTAGAATCTGATTTTAATTTGTGTCATACAGCATTCCTAAAGAAACTCTTGAAAATAGCTAAAGATACAATTCCAAGAGGTTTTCGAAAGAACTACATTCCTAAGTGGGATATCAAATGAAATGAACTTGCTTTTCAGCATGAAAAAGCTCAGTCTCTTGAGGAAAAGTTGTCTTCAGCTAACCGTCTTATCGATTATCTTAATACTAAACGGAAAGAACAATGGACTACCACTGTTGAGGGCATCAATATGAAACGATCCCGTCGAAAATCATGGTCAACTATTAACAAACTCACTGGCCAAAAAAAAGTCACCCCAAATCCGAATTCGATTAGTCCAAATGCGATTGCTTCATGTCTTCTAAGCAACGGAAAGTACAAAAACCCTAATCGCCAATTTACAAGAGAAGTAAATCGACAATTGAAAGTAGAATGGAATTCCCCATCAGTAGATCAAAACCTTTGTGTTGAGTTTTCAGATGATGAAATAATGTCTGCCATTAAATCACTGAAAGCCGGTAAAGCCCCAGGCGCAGACAATGTACACCCTGAGTTCATTCTTCATATCCATGAGGTCTGCATTCAATGGCTACGATCTTTCTTCAATGTCTGTCTGCATACAAACAAAGTACCCAAAATATGGAAACTTGCAAAAGTGGTTGCTGTGTTTAAACCCAAGAAATCACCAAATGCTGCTAGAAGTTACAAACCAGTAAGTCTGGTTTGTGTTCCCTCTAAGCTTTACGAAAGATTACTTTACAATCGGCCAGGTCGATCTTCCCAGGATCAAGTTGTATTACTTACAGAGTATATTGAATATACTTTTGACAAGAAACTTAAGGCAGGAGTTGTATTTGTTGACCTTTCTGCAGCCTATGACACTGTATGGCACCGTGGGCTTACACTGAAATTGTCGAGAACAATACCATGCACGGAAATGGTGTGTTTCATTATGACCATGATACCACAGCGGCGGTTTCATGTACATGTAAGTGCAAAGAAATCACGCTCCCGAACCCTAACTAATGGTGTACCACAAGGTTCAGTCGTTGCTCCACTTCTTTTCAACCTGTACACACATGATATACCCACAACTATCAGTAAAAAATACATATATGTTGATGATATAGCCCTTAAGACTTGTCATAAGATGTTTGATGTTATTGAAAGAACATTATCACGAGATATGGATATCATCAGCAAATACTTAAAAAATTGGAGACTCAAACTGAATATCACCGAAACTGTTTCCAGCGTGTTTCATCTTGCTAATCGAAGAGCTGATTATGAACTCAATGTCTCAATATCTGGTATGAGGTTACGTTTTGAGAAAACTCCCAAGTACCTTGGTGTCACACTAGATCGCACTCTCTCGTACAAACATCGTTTGATAGAAGTCTCTTCTAAAGTTACCAAGCGATGTAACCTACTAAGGCGTATTGCTGGCAATCGGTGGGGTGCTGATTTCTCGACTTTTAGATCATCTGCTTTGGCCTTGTGTTACTCTGCTGCTGAATATTGTTCTCCTGTTTGGAGCCAAAGCCATCACTGCAATAACGTTGATGATGCACTTAATGAATGCTTGAGACTAGTGTGTGGTTGTATAAAATCGACTTCAACTGATGTTCTTCCTAAGCTTTGTGGTATTGAGCCTGGCGACTTAAGAAGAGATAAAAATATATTGAATTTATATAATAGTGTGCTATCAGAGGAAGGGCACATTCTTGAAAAATTGGTCGCATATCCACTTACAAACAATAGGTTGAAGAGCAGAGTTCCACTTTCGAATCGCATGCACCTTTTAGCTTCCACCATAAACGATACAGCATCTGTCAAATCTTGGGGTGCTGACGTGTGGAAACAGCGATGGAGTAATACAGACAACCAGCTTTCCCAATTTATTCCTGAACCTACGGTGAAACCTCCAGGACATGACCTGAAGCGTGAACAATGGGTGCTCTTAAATCGATTACGATCTGGATATGGACGATATGCCGATTTCATGCATAGAATTGGTCTAAGGGACAATCCATTTTGTCGTTGTGGTGAAATTCAATCCCATCAACACGTATTGATTTGCCAACTGATAGGTATTCGAGGTGATATCAAAACTGTTGATGAGGACTTCCGTTTGTGGCTCAATGACAATGTCTTAGATATT
>RDPX01000149.1:914273-945308 GCA_003991215.1 Morbakka virulenta
TTATTTCCGGCAAAATTGCAGCTTTTATTTTGGAATTCGATCATTGACAGTCTATCATATTTTAACGGATAAAAATGATAAAGACTTATGATTCTAGCCCTCGAGGCGGAATTTTGCGGGTGGAGCGCCTAAACAAAATTAACATTAACAATATAATTCGGATTGGAAATTCAAATTTTTACAATACTTACAAGTGAGGCTTTTGAAGTTCATGGAAACATATAGTTTCTCCCCGCACAAACTGATCCAATGGCCGGAGAATAAACTTAGCTCCACTTCCTTAAAGGGAATAAACGTATAGATTAATTCATTTAGCTCCAAAAACAAAATATAGAATCCTAAACTGAAAGGAAAAGGTGCACCTTCATTATCATTGGTGTTATCCTTAGCATCGACCTGATCCCTGATTTCTGAACCAGATTCCACGAAGGTTTGAACTCGGTGAAATAAACGTTTTGAAAAGGCAGTCCACTGGTTAAACCCAAATAGATCTTTTTAAAAGAGTCATCGAGAGAAAACAAATGTATATACCGCTGCTTAGATTAACACTATACTGTTGCAATCGCTGTAGATTAACAAGGACACAAAATACATCTATAATATTTGTATGTGGACACACAAACAAGGACACAGGTACAAGAAGAAACTGTCACTTGCATAGTAAGTGTATACAGTGGTCTTCCCCAACGATGTCGGGAAAACCTCAGTGTGCACTTATTGTTGAGGTACAGTATTGAACTTCAGTAGCTCATTCATTGTGTTTTTTTCTTCTAGTTATCGGTAGCTTTTATGTAATTCGTATTTACTTATTGACCTTGCTCATTCAAGCGCACGAAAATCGTCGTATAGCATGGAATTTAGAAACAAGGTGGAACTGTAAAAACTTGGCACAACCCTTTCCCACTCTTTCTACGTAATTGTGACTGTTTTTCCATTATCGTTTTAAAATAGCGTTTTTTTGTAGAGAAATTCAGTCTTAGGCAGTGTATGACTGAGTATAGTCGATTGTCCATCACGAAGATATACGATGATCCCAAATGAGTCGTTTCTTTTTTGATTGAACTCTGCTTCGAAGAAAAAGAACTGGTAAGAAGAGAACAGTAGAATTCTCTATAAATGGGAGCATAAGAGAAGGCATAATAACACTACGGGGAAAATACATGGGAAATCTGTGCGAAGCTTGGTTTTGAATGCGCTGACAAAGGGCTTAAGCACCAAGGAAGATGGTATTAAGAATAAAAGTCAAGATGCTCTGGAATTTTTCCATTCAATGTGATAATAATGATAAAAATAATATTAGCACTATTACTACTGCTACTACTACTACTACTACTACTACTACTACTACTACTACTACTACTACTACTACCACTACTACTACTACTGCTACTACTATTACTACTAATTCTAATACTAACACTAACACTAATACTAATACTAACACTAATACTAACACTAATACTAACACTAATACTAACACTAATACTGATACCAATACTAATACTAATACTAACACTAATACTGACACTAATACTGATACCAATACTAATACTAATACTTATACTAATACTAATACTAACACTAATACTAACACTAATACTAACACTAATACTAACACTAATACTGATACCAATACTAATACTAATACTTATACTAATACTAATACTAATACTAATTTTTCACATACATTGCAGTAATATTCCGTAAAATCCTTACCTGAGAATCCTGCAATCTTAACTTTTAATGAAAAGAATGTACAAAATCGATGAATTACATTACACATAATGTAACTCGGCCAATGACCAAACTTACCCTTTATGCATCCTAGAAGAATCACAATGGCCATAGAATTCGGGTAGTATTTCATGCCTGCCGCTACACCTAACATTATCATCCGTGTTCTATGTATTTCTTTTAATGCAAGGAGAAGAGCCTAAAATAAGAGACAAGCATTCAACTTTGTGATGCTAGATGAGGTTCACAACCCTTATACCTGATTGATGGAGACATAAACAAATAAAATGTTTAAGTAAAATTCTGAGCAAAGCTCTAATAGTCTCAGACAATTATAATTTATTATAACAGTACAAAAGCTACCTACTACACTCCAGATTTTGCATTCTTTTCTCGCCTGGGCAATGAAATCATAAGAGAAATTAAACTTTTCAGTATTAGGAATACAAAAATGAAAAAGAAATGGAGATTCATAAGTAGGTGAATGCTTCTTCCTTTACCTTAAGAGTAGGAAAATAATGGAAGAATTAGGATGTATCACTTACAGGCAAGTGAAATGCAAAACTTTGTTATAGCAAACTAATACTTGTGGGGCATTCTATATGTTGTGTCAAGGAAAATTTTATTGCAAATCAAATAACATCTTCTCTGAGTTTCTATTTTAGTTTTTTAGTCCAGAAGCTTACATAGCCAGACAAAATTTTGGAAAATTGGTCTTTGCCTGAATATAAGTCTCTGCCAAAGCACCAATGCCTGTGGACAATCTGTAGTAACAAGCGGAGTTTTTACTTCTGAACAATCAGAAAAAGACCTTATTTTTCTGTAGCAAATATGGAACTTCATTATTTTGTATTATATGTCAAGTGAATGGCAATTTCTAGTACACCTTCAATAACATTTGGATGAACAGTCCTCTCTCTGAGCAGGGCTGCTAATTCACCATCAAGGTTGATTTCTGTCAGACGAAAATACAACCATGATGATAGAATAAGGTCCCTACTATCCACATGTAGATTTGTGACTGTGTATCTTAAAATGGTTAGGCCTAAATATATCACCGCCTCTCCATCACTGTAGGCCTTCATATGAATCTGAATTGTAAATGTAATTGTCACGAAAGTCATCTGCACATCAATGGATTATAATGACAAAAGACTTGTACAACATAATGACACTTTATGAGCCCCCATTACTATATTCCTGTGATAAGGTTGAAGGAAGATGGTCAGTAATCATTTTGACTGCTGGTTTTACTTCAGATTCTCCTTTTCCAAGATAAGTTGTTATCACTGTGACTAAGGACCCCAATTTTCCTTAAACTTTCCATTGAGTTATGTCACTGAATCATTTCTCATTGACGTGTATGGCTGGAAGGCATAAGAGGTTTAATTTTCCCTCTTCTACATAAGTGGCTTATACAAGCTGAAGAATGGTATTTACCCAAAGCATATCTATTTATGGTGCTAGAGACTTTCTCTGCTGCTTCTCCCCATCAGTAGAAGTAATTTAATGGATTTAGTATCTTAGCAATATTGGCAAGGGCAGAGAAGGGGGGGGGGAAAGCTGGGTTGTG
The DNA here is from genome assembly GCA_003991215.1 of Morbakka virulenta. Taxonomy (NCBI): domain Eukaryota; kingdom Metazoa; phylum Cnidaria; class Cubozoa; order Carybdeida; family Carukiidae; genus Morbakka; species Morbakka virulenta. Next base: position 917,581 of record RDPX01000149.1, read on the forward strand.
GTTGCCAGAGGCTATTTAAAATGAATACCATTGGATACATTTGAAAATAGTAGGAGCTTATCCCCCACTGCCACTCCTAGTTGTGACAGCCATTGAAACCACATATGTATATACATAAAAATAAATCCATCACACACTGCATTTTGGGAAAGGTTATGCCAAAGGAAAATTACCAAGGTTTCAAGGTATAATATAAAGACATGTTTACACATGTTATAGAACTTACAGTTATGATTGTAAAGCAGCTTGGCTATGGGTCTGCTTATGACAGAGTTTTAATCACTTCTAATATTGAGTATAATAACTTAAATAAATAGCTTACACCACTTATTAAAATAAAAAGTAAAACCACACTTACCTTAAACACTCTGTACCTCAACAATGATGCAATCAAATCAAGAGGGCTAAAGAACATCAAATACCTGTTCAAAGAAAAAAATTCAGACCAGTTTTTTTTATGTTACAATACTTATTGTACCACATTTATAAATATGGATAGTACATTTTACACTCTTACTTAGTCTTCATTCCTGTTTTCTATTACCCATCTGATTCACAGGACTTATATGAAAAACAGTTATGTAAACTGATATAATGCACCTGTTGAAATACTATCAAATAATAATAATAATAATAATAATAATAATAATAATAATAATAAATGTCCTGGGTATTGACATTAAACTGCATCCGGTTGTGGAGTTTCGACGTGGGCGAATGAGGTTACCCTTTGTCACAACTACCTCCAGGTCACCCTTGGGCAAGGTGTAGCACCTGTCAGCCTACCCCGATACTTTAAAGTACCGGATTGGCATCCGGCAGGGTTAAGTATGCCTCATGGGTAGGGGGGCTCTTTAGCCTTGGTTGGCAACCTCCCTAGTGATGGTGTCACAATAAAAATACCAGGGAAGGAAAACCTTACATAAACCAATTTATAAACAAAATGCAAACCAGAAGAAAAAAATCATAGGGTCGCGTCCCTCAGGAGGAAACCAGCCTGAGGTCGAAAAATATACGACTGGAATAAACTCCTCAAAAAATGATTTGGTAGGTAATCAGAACCAGGATATTCCTAACCCTGATCCTCCAGTGATACCCCAAAAACAAAAAGAAAAAAGAACGAAATGGTCCATTGAGGATTATAGAAATGTTTTTAGAGCGTATTACACGTCTCAGTTAAGACCAATGAGAAATTTAACCGAACAGACGTACAATGAATGGCGCAAAATAGTAGGAACTGATATACGAAGAAATATAGATGCTAATAAATTAGCAAATATACGACGAGATATTCTAAATCACAAACGTCTGACTGATGCTCAAATTGATCAAATAAGAGACGAGGTAAGGAGATCGGATGCGAATTTTGTAGGAGAGGAAAGTGGTAATGTAATTGAAGAAGTAGGTGAAGATGGTGGAAACCCTGAACGAGAGCTTGTTTTGAATGTCCCTCTAATGGGTGCAGCTGAAGTTGAAAATATGATTCGTGAAGTACGAAATCCAATTGAAATTGGCCAACCTAGTGAAGACCAAGGTTACCTAACTTTTATCGAGAACAATAGGGAGAACATCGCAAATGCACGCACGGAAATTTTGCGCGAACTTAGTATCACCGAACAAACCCCAATGGAAGAAAGAGAAACGCTTCCAAAAATAGTGAACAACTCTAGAGCAAAAGCAAAGATTAAACTTTTTAACGTTGCCGTGAAGGAAATCTTGAAAACTCAAAAATATGATATCACTTCATTGAATAATATTTTGTATTCGACCGCTAAAGCTGCTACAATTGACATAGGTATTAAGATAAAAAAGAACAAGAAGAAACACACCAACAAGCCCCCAAAATGGAAGGTTAATATTCAGAAAGAAATTGATTCTCTGCGGGCGGAGATATCAACATTAGATGAAATAGCAAGAGGTACATTAGTAAAAACTCGGAAAAGTAAAAGGATTAAAAAGAAATACAATGTCACCGACCAGACGTCAATAGACACTGCTAAAGAAACTTTGAAACAGCGAATACAGGTCAAAGCTCAGCGACTACGCCGTTACGATAAAAGAACTAAATTTTATAGACAAAATCAAACATTCAAGACAGACGCTAAAAAGTTTTATAGAGAATTAGGTAAAAGTAAAATCGAGGTTAAAGAACCGCCAGAACAAGATAAGGTTGAAGAATTCTGGACAAATATCTGGGGTAAAGAAAAGAATTTTAATGCTGATGCAAGCTGGATAGAAAGAGAAGAAGAGAGAGTGGAGGAGATTGAAGGTCAGAAATGGATTGACATCACGGTTGAAGAATTGCAAACAGCACTTACAAAGTCCCAAAAGTGGAAATCCCCAGGTATAGATAAGATACCAAACTTTTGGCTGAATTCCTTATCTGAAGGTCATATTCATTTAGTACGATCTTTTAATGAAATTATGGTCAATCCTGAAGACATACGACCTTGGTTAACAGAAGGAATTACCTACCTGCTACCCAAAAGTGAAGAAACCCAAAATCCAAAAAATTATCGTCCGATTACTTGTCTGACAACTACTTACAAGATTCTAACTTCGATTATCACAGATAGAATGTACTCTTTTCTTGAAGACAATACCATCTTACCTCACGAGCAGAAAGGGTGTAAACGAAATTCGTATGGGTGTAAAGATCAACTCTTAATAAACAAAATGCTTTTAGAAAACTGCAAGAAGAAAAGTAGAAACCTTAGTACAGCCTGGATAGATTACCGCAAAGCATTCGACAGTGTCCCCCATGACTGGATACTTAAAAGTCTTGATATTTACAAAATCTCTCCAGTAATATCCAAATTTCTTAAGAACAGCATGACAAGCTGGAATACACGCCTTTTTCTCTCCCACTCATCGGGAACCAATCAGTCTAATAGCATCAACATAAAACGAGGTATTTTTCAAGGAGATTCCCTCTCTCCCCTTCTTTTTTGTATATCTTTGATTCCTCTCTCTAATGAATTGAGTAACACCGGATATGGTTATAAGATCGCTGAGAAAATCATCAACCACCTTTTCTACATGGACGATCTGAAGTTATTTGCCAAAAATGATCGTGAATTAGAAGGTCTCCTTACTACTGTCAAAGAATTTAGCAATGACATTGGCATGGACTTTGGCTTAGATAAATGTGCCAAGGCGACTTTTATAAGAGGCAAGCTTACAAAAACTTCTTCCATTACCCTTGATCTAGATACAACCATTAGAGAATTAGATTCAGACGGAATATATAAATACCTAGGTGTAAACGAAGGCGATGGCATCAATCATGCCACAATGAAAGAGAAAATTCGTAAAGAATATTACCGACGCGTACGAATGGTACTTAAAACAGAGCTGAATGCCAAAAATAGAATCGAGGCTATCAATATACTTGCTGTCCCTGTTGTTCAATATAGTTTTAACATAATTAACTGGAATATGCTAGATTTACAAAGAATGGATGCTAAAACTCGAAAATTGTTTACAGCAAATCACATGCTACACCCCAAAGCAGACGTTGACCGCCTGTACTTGCCAAGACGCGAGGGGGGAAGAGGGCTGATTCAGCTAGAACTTGCTTACAAAACCACCACAATAGGCATGGAGAAGTACTTGGACACTACTGATGACTGGATGTTACAGCTCGTTTTTAACCATGAAAATGGAAAAAGACTTCATTCAATTTGTAAAGAAGCTAGGAAATTTGCTAATGATTTCGATATTGATATTCAACAGCCTATAGAGGAGAACACACCAGCCACGAAGGCTGCAAAATCTATCAAACAAAAGGCAAAGAAAATCGGAAACCAACAACTTGCTGATAAATGGAGCCAGAAGGCTTTGCATGGCCAGTATGTTCTTCGGAGTCGCAATGCTGATGTTGATCAAAATGCTACCCATCAGTGGCTCCGAAGTTCAAGTCTGAAAGCAGAGACGGAAGGCTTCATTATTGCAGCCCAAGATCAAAGCCTTTTCACCAGGAACTACCAGGCAAACATACTACACAATGGTGCAGACCCTAAGTGTAGATTTTGTGACCAATTCGTTGAGACTATAGACCACCTGATCTCTGGATGCCCCATACTGGCCCCTAGCGAGTATGTGAATCGACATGATCGAGTAGGGCAATACCTACACTGGGGAATATGTCAGCATTACCAGATACCTGTACATCAAAATTGGTATGAACATAAGCCTTCGCCAGTCGTTAACTCTGAGGACGTCACTATTCTATGGGACTTCTCGATTAACACTGACAGGACAATCCAAGCCAACAGACCTGACATTGTAATTAAGGATCACAAATTGAAAACCTGCACTCTTATAGATATGAGTATTCCTTCTGACAGAAACATTGCTATTAAAGAATTTGAGAAGATAAGCAAATATAAGGACCTGGAAATCGAAATTCAGAGAATGTGGAAGATGAAAACTACAACAGTGCCAGTTATAGTGGGTGCACTTGGGATGATTAAAAAAGATACTCAGAACTTTTTAGACAAAATACCCGGAAATCTCAAACTTCAAGAAATTCAAAAAATCGTGATAACGAGCACAGCCCATATTTTACGTAAAACTCTTTCAATGTAAATACTTATGTTAAAAGTCTCTCAAACAGGTCATATGTTTATTTTTTATACAAACTTTGCAATAATCCTCTATTTTTGATGTTCGTAAAAACTCTCAAAACCTTTGTTTGCCCTAGGTCACTGGGTGTGGCCCGGTGAACAACTGTATCAAACCGTATTAAAAATAAAAATGTACATAATAATAATAATGTGGAACATAAGAGCGAAGACAATCCCAGTTATTATAGGCACTCTAGGTATGGTGAAGAAAGGGGCAGATAAGTATATCAAACAGATACCGGGAAACATACAGCTGCCAGAAATTCAGAAGATAGTTTTAAATAGTGCGGCGCATATCCTTAGAAGAACACTCTCCCTTTAGAACTTAGTAGAAAGGAATGTATGTTAAAAAAAAAAGCACACACAAATGACCAAATACCTTAGGCTATGAGTAATAGCTTGGCAATTAGTAGCTCTAAAACTTTGCACAGTATAAAGAAAAGAAATCAAAACATAATAATAATAATAATAATAATTCAGTTTTGGTGCAGAATTAAAAATACCATACTTTTGAATACAGTGTATTACTAAATTTAGCAATTTAGTATTTACTAATATTGTAGAACTCTCTTTGTTGCCTGCTATTTGATGTTCACATTTATTAGCTTTTCTTACTGATGTATTACAGGCGATATATAAATATTAACACATCTCTTCCAAACTAAAAATATTTTTTAATTTCTGAAATAATTGAAAGAAAATGGATGGATATATTTTCATTTCTTTGGTTCCTTGGTCTCTGGTGGGTAGGTCAGAAATACCCAAATCTAGTTGTCTTCTCCTATCCTGCCTATGGCATTGGCATTTCATTATTTATTCCAATAGGCAGCTCTTCAGTACATCATTCCATATATGTTTGGTATTCTTAGCTTTTATCCAATGTTTTCTATCACTACTATTCTGACTCCTTTTTACCACTATCCACTGGCATGTCCAGATCATTCTGTCATTTATCTTGTTAAATTTTACATTATACAAACAGCCACATTTGCAAACATCTTTCTGGCATAGCAGACAACTGTATAGGGCCCTTGAATGTATGAAAGCAAACCATATTATGATGATAATAAGCTATGGTCATCCAAGACTACAAAAAAACCTTGTCTTTTAAGATGAAAACTATTTCTATTCTCTCATATATACATTAATACATTATATTGAAATGTGTTCCTGCAGTTGATGATTTAGCTGATATGTTACCACCATCTTTAAACAGGTCTTTCCATGAGGAAATCATAAATCAGATTGTGGGGTCCTGATAAGGGAATAATTCAAGTCTATTTACCATTTTACAGAACTAAAGACTCAAATTGAAATCAAATTTTGAATATGCATATTAAGAAAGCTTTTGGTGAAAATGTGATCTTAAACCCTGTTTGGTTAAGTCAGAAAATTCAAGTAGAGAATATAGTTAAAATATTCAAAATAAACATTTTCTTTTGCAGCAGTAAATACAGCAGTCTCAACATAACAGACCAATTCAACTTGAACAAAGTATTATCAATTGCAAGTCCCAGTGCCAGGCATCTATATTATTTGCAAGCAAAGTCAGTCTTCCTATATTTGACCCATGATGCTCTTTTGTTGTTTTTGTTGTTTTTTTTTTGTTGGTTTTTTTTCATTGGTTAGAAACCATACAAGGCATAATGCAACAAAGTGTATGGTACTGTGGAGAGAAAAAAGAAAGAAAGAAAAATTGGGCCAAATAAGATTTTTGTCCTAATATAAATCAACAAGGCTTTCATTGTCAATACAATGAATAAAACCTATCTCTATACCATTTTAATTCTAGGCCCTTCATTCTCCATATTTTATGCTCAAACTATATGCCATAAATTCTTGCATCCACAAAGTAATTTCAGTAATATTCTTATAACATCAGGGTTATTGCAAATGTAAAACAGCTTCAAACTTTAACTGACAGAGGAAGATGAATTCTTCAAATGTAAAGGTGTTTCATCAAGTACAACCAAATGTGTAATTGAATATTACTACCATTACAGTGACCAAAGATTGACCAGGTAAGTGAATAAATCATTAAGCAAGCTTTAATACTTGCTTTACATTCACACACACAAAAAATACATCTCAAAATTTCACATGTATTGGCTGCTATGTCTGAAAAAATTCCTCAAGGTTACTTTTCCTTACCAAACAGTTGTAGCACAAAGTAACTGCTTTTCATTCTGAAAAGGATCCAGCAATGAGTTTCCAAGCAGGAAATTCAAAACCACACTTCCTCCAAAGCAAGATATTACACAAACTGCCCAACTACAAATTGGGTGGTGCTTGGCATATGCATGTGAACCTGAAGTATAAAAAAGAATTACCTTTCTTGGTTAAAAATATAAAAATGGAAGGCTTTTATATATTGTAACAAAGGAGTGAATCAGTTTTTCAATTCCATTCATCATAACGTCTGGTCAAACTACAGAACTATACAATAACAATGATGATGTAGGCATTTGCTATCAAATTTACCATACTACCCACATAAAACATGCACTAATCTAAAGAACTCACTGTAAATATTGCCACCACCAACACAATATAAACTGAACTAACACTGAAATCCAATGATATGTACCATAATCAAAAGAAGCTTTGTGTAATTTTTAATCCTGCATGGGGTGAAAACAATAACCAATGAGATTGGACTACAGTTGCTTGAATGACTACTGCAGAGTACCAGTCACTAACAAATTCAAAGCCCTCCTGGCAAATGAAGCAGAGGAAACACTTAATGAGTTAAGGTCCAAAGGCAAGGAATCAATTTTCATATTTGCTAAAGAAAATATTAGTACAAAGAAATGAAAGAAGGCTCAGTGGACCTCCAATGATACAAAGGCATAAATAGGAAAGAGAGGAAACTAAAACCAAATAGTGTGAAGTCCACAGAAGACAAAAAAAGTATAACAACCAGCACAAGAAAGTACAAAGACTAATGAGGAGCAACAAGGAAAAATACATCACTGAACAATGCTCACAGATAGAGGAAAACTCTATCACTAATTCTACCAAAGTCTTGTACCAATGGGTAAAGAACGTAACAAAGAAGTTTAAAGTATAAACACTGGTATAACTAAACACAAAGAGGGCCACATTATCTGCAAAGGAAAAAAGCTACAGGAGAGGTGAAAAGAATACTGCAAATCCCTATATGAAAAGAAAAACAATATACCTCCAACCCAGTCATCATCATCATCATATTTGGTTTAACATCTGTTTTACATGCTAGCATGTGCTGGACGATTTCTTGAAATTGACTTCCAAGTTATCCTATCCTTCACCAGGTCTCTGCTGACACCTTTTTGTTTCAGATCCATCCTTATCACTTCCTCTCATGTTTTCTTCGGTCTTCCTCTATCAGTGGTTCCTGTCACCTTGATTGTTCTGCATCTACTTGCCCAAGCATTCTTGTCCATTCTCTCCACATGACCAAACCAATGAAGCCTCCTATTCTGCATACAGCTGCCAATACTGTCCAGATTCAATCTCCTACTAAGTTCATTAGAACTAAGCCTGTCCTTTAGACTTACGTTGCACATCCATCTTATCATTCTCATGTCCTTTCGCTCCATGCGGCTGACATCTTCAGTTTTCAATGGCCAAGTTTCACTGCCATACATCACCGTGCTATGTACACATGCCTGGTAGACTCTACCTTTGGTAGGTAATGGCAGAGCTCTGTTGGTTAACAATGGCATTAGCTCCCTAACTTACTCCATCCACTGTTAACCCTTGCTGTAACACTTGCACCAGCTTCTCCCTCGGCTCCAAGGGTGTCACCAAGGTAGCAAAACCTCTGGACAACTTCAATTTTCTCACCCTCCAAATGCACTTTCTATAGGTCTAAGTCACAGGTTGCCTCTCCTTCTATGCACCTCTTGCAGCTAAAACGGTTAGTTTCTGTCAGTTTGCCCTTTATTCCACTGCACCGTTTATGTACCCAGTGCTTGCAAGTACCACAATAGATTGAGTTGCTCCCAACTCCCTTCCCACAGACTGAACAGGGAAACTTTCCTTTCTCCAATGGCTTTCCTAAATTGCAACCACTGACCATCACTTTTGTCTTGCCCATGTTCACTCTCAAACCTTTACCTTCCAAACCCTTCTTCCAAGTCTCTAACTTAGCAAGTAGACCATCCAATGTCTCACTGGAGAGAACCAGGTCATCTGCATATAGCAATTCCTCTGGGCAACCCTTTCAAAACTCTCTTGACAGTGCTTCCAAAACACAAATAAAAAGCAGTGGACTTAATACAGATCTCTGATGAACTCCAACACCCACACCAAAACTCTCAGTATAGGAACTGTTGACCCTTACCCGACTTTTAGCATTTCTGTACATTGCCTGAACAACCTTAATCAGCCATTCACTTACTCCTAGTTTCCGTAAAGCCCACCAAACAACTTCTCTTGGCACTCTGTCAAAGGCTTTTTCCAAATCCACAAAGGCAAAGTACAGCTTCTTGTTCTTCCCAAGGTACTTCTCTTGCATTTGTCTAAGGATAAAAATGGCATCAATAGTTCCTCGTCCAGGCATAAAACCAAATTGCATGTCATCGATGTTTATTTCAATTCTAATTTGTTTTTCCATAACTCTTTCAACAACTTTCAGGACTTGGTCCATTAACTTTAATCCTCTGTAATTATCTCTTTCTAGAGCTTCTCCTTTTCCTTTGTAACAATTGATAATTGTACTTATTTCCCAGTCCTCAGGAATGACACCATCTCTTATGATCTGGTTTGTTAGATCAGTGATCATCTCTATACTTCTTTCACCTGCAGCTTTGACCATCTCTGCCACAATTCCTGAAGGACCAGCTGCTTTGCCTTTCTTCATTTTCTTTACAGCTTCCCTCACCATTTCTTTCTCAATGAAAATGGCTGGTCCAGATACTGTTTCTACCTCTCCAAGATTTTCTCTATCCCAAGAAAACTCTGTGTTCAACAATCTCTCATAATAGCACTTCCAGGCATTCTTCTTTTCAAGTTCACTTGTTGCAAGTTCTCCATCATCATTCCTGATACACTTTTCTCCAATGATATCCTGATTAGTCTTGATCATCTGCTTAGCTATCTTGAATACTTCATTCTTCTGGTCATCTCTACGCATTATGTCTGGAAACCTTCTTTTCTCGGCATCCATCTTTGCTTTGTAGATTGCTTGCCTAGCTACTCTCTTGGCCTCCAGATACCTTTCTTTGTTAACTAACCCCTTTTTCCATTGACTCCACAGCCTTCTCTTCTCTTTCACATAATTTTCAACAGAAGTATTCCACCACCATGTCACTCTATGACGTGGGGGCCCTTTTGTCCAGCCACAGACTTGGTCTGTGGCTTTTAAAAGTGTATCCTTGATCTTCTCCCATTGCTCTTCTACACTTTGTAGGTCTTTTCCTGGACTGGCTCCCACAATTCCATTCACTTGATCTTCAAAGGCCTGCTTTACTTGTCCATCATTTAGTCTCCACACCTTTCTCCTTGGGATATACTTTCTTTTCACTTTATGTACTTTCTTAATCCTGAAGTCACAAATTACTGGCTTATGCTGGGTCACAAATTCTTCACCGGGTATCACTTTTACATCCTGCAAATACTTCCTGTCTTTTGTCTTTACCAAAATGTAGTCCACTTGAGTCATAGCTGTCCCAGACTCATAGGTTACCAGATGGCTATCCCTTTTCTTAAAAATAGTATTCGCCACCAACATATCCATGGCAAGTCCAAACTCTAGAATTCTTTCACCCTCCTTATTTCGGTCACCATATCCATTTCCTCCATGGACTCCCTCAAACCCAGATGCTGTTCTTCCAACATGGCCATTTAGATCACCTGCAATAGCAACAATTTCTTTCTCTGCCAGCTTACCAGTGACTGCAATGAGACTGTCATAGAATTCATCCTTGACTTCTTCACTTAAGCCACATTGTGGTGCATACACTGATATTGCTGTGAAGATTGTCTCACCTATCATCATTTAAATCAGCATAATTCGATCACATATGCATTTGACATCAATCACCTTGCCTATCCATTTCTCTGCAACTTACAGATATCCCTCTCCATCTTGTTTCTTGGATGCAGCACAAATCAATGTGTCTTCGCTCAAGAAACTCTGTTACTTCACCAGATCTACCTCCCAAACTTCCCACATTCAGACTACAGAGTCTGAATCTTGTCATTACTTGTTTTGGTTGATGATGATGACCCAGTAATGGTCAAATTAGAAAACAGACCAAAGCCACTACTGGAAGAAGTTAGAGAAGCAAAAAAGGAACTGAAGGAAGGAAAATGCCCAGGAGATGATGAGGTCACTGCAGAGTTAATAAAGAACTCTGGAGAAATAGAGATAATCTTCTATTACAGACTTTGCACCAAGATTTGGGAAGAGAAGCAATGGCTTTAGTACTGGCTGAATTTGGTATTTATCCCCATACCAAAGAAAGAAGACATGTTACAGTGTTGTAACAACAGGAAAATTGCACTGGTCAGCCACAGTAGCAAAATCCAACTGAAAATCATTGCCAAAAGGCAGAAAACAACATTGGACCAAGAGATAGCAGAAGAACAAGCAGGCTTTCAAGCAGGCAGAGGAATAACAAACCAAATCCTTAACTTGAAGATGGTGATAGAAAAAACAGAGAGAGAAATAAGAATATATACCTTTGCTTTATCGACTATTGACAGGCTTTTGATATGGTGGTGCATTATTGAGTATTGGGAGACATGAAGAGGATTGGAAGACCTATAAATGTCAACCACTTACTGATAGGAATGTACAAAGGTCAAAAAAGCAAAAGTATGCACAAGACATGGGGATTTACTGAATGGTTATCAATTGAAAAGGGGGCAAGATAGGGCTATACCATCTGCCCACACCTATTCAACATTTACTCAGAATGTATAATGGGAGAACCACTGGTAGGCTTTGATAGAAGCATGAGCGTAGGGATAAGATTGATCATAATCTCAGATATGCTGATAATCTAGTAATGATGGCAAGTACATTGTAGGAACTACAAGGCCCTGTTGACAGAGTGAAAAGTTAGAATTTCATTGAATACAAAGAAGACTAAGATGCTGAAGATCCTTTGCAAACACAGTGATGATGAATGCAGTATATTTGTAAACAGTCAACCATTGCAAAATGTCAGACAAATTACATATTTGGGAGTCCTCTTCTCTGATGATAATGACAATACCCCTGAAATAGAAAAGCAGATTTCTTTTGTGAAAAATGTAACATCAGTGCTCGCAACAGTTTGGAAAGACATCAATATCAAGGAAAACAAAAGTGAGGTTGCTAAACATACAAGTCTTTCATATTGCTACCTATGGTGGTGAGGCTTGGATTCTCAAAAAGAGTGATAGGAGATGACTCTGCAGCTTTGGGCTGTGGTCGGCTTGGTTGCTGGAGCTAGGAAAAATGGTTGGGCAAGAACAAGGTACATGGACAACATCAAGAAAGAATCTGTATTCTTCATAGTACATACATACATAGCAGTACAAGACCAAGTCACATGGAGAGCCATGATTCTCCACATGACCTGGTCTTGAACCATGAACATGAAACTTCTGTACATGTTCATGGGGGAAATACTTTACTGTTGGCTACTCATCCTGGAACATTTTTTTCAAGTTGTTTTCAGTAGCAATATATGTAAATAGGTTTAAAGATATCTTCCTATATTACATTCATACAAATATAATAAATTAATGAAAGGAAAAGCCCACAAAAACAAATAAAGGAAATTTTTGAGTTTTCAAAACATTTAAAATGTTGTTCAGTTTAATATGTACTTAAGAATAAAGGTCATCGAGTAAATCCCTTGACATTTGTGAAACAAGTAAAACATAACTACACAAACTTCATTCTTACTGTATTCTTCCTTGCTCTTAATAATAAATCTAGTGAAAGTCAGAAAACTTACAACCCCCCCCCCCCAGGGACGTTTTGCTGCTGCCCTTCACCAGTAGATGATCACTTGTTGCAACACATCCCTCATGCCCTCTGCATACCACATTGGATGTGCAGATATGCCACTTTTGCCAATGATCTTACCTTGGACAATTTCACTGTGTCTGCATTTTCTGTCTCAACGCACAACCACTAGGTGCATTTTAAAAGTAACTTCACATCGTTTACGCTGCCAGCTAACGGGTGTACTGGGGATGTGGTGGCTGTCACACATTGAAAACTACTTGAAGCCAGATGTGAGAGCTGAGAACCTTCAGGTGATCAGTGAATTCCTGTACCCCTTGGTCAGCTGACGGTTGTAATTGGGTGGTACCCATGACAAAGTATACACCCGAATCATTCTTTAATGAAAAAATCTCGAAAAGTTTTGCATGCGTCTTACCAATAAATTTCACTCCAACCGGATAAATATCTTGAAATCAAGAAACAAAAAAATAAAGCCTTTGATAAAAAGCAAGTGAAAACACTGATGATGTAACTAATGGTAAATTTTGTTAAGTTGAATTTCAGTTGCTTTACGTAGTAACTTAAATGTCACATCTTCCGCTTGCACTAAACTAGACCTAACTAACCAATGAAAGATTATGAACGGTCATGGATTATTTTCAACCTTAGTCATTATCGGTCGCATTAGTGCATATTTTCCAGGAGCCAGCTTTGAGAGCTTCTAACTAACTCTAACTTCCAACGATTTTAGTGTGGACAAACTTTAGTCAATGCTCAGTCAATGCTCACCTGTTACGTTTTGTAAACAAAACTGCTTTTTAATAATACACTGAAAACAGGTGAGTGATCAGTGGGTTGGGCTTTTAAGATTATGCATAGCCTAACCTGACTACCCTAAACATGCACTATTTCGGGGGTATGTTGCCGGTGCAAAAGGTACAGAATGGAGTTAGAAAGGAAGGAAAGAAAAAAAGAAATTTCTCATCCAACTCACCTGGTCTATCTCTGAGAGACCCTGCTACCAAAGTATAATGCACGATCAAATAGACCGGAAAAAGCTCAACAGTTCTGATATAATGCGCTGCCCTAATAAGAGATTGCTCCATGACTTCTTTGGCTGCTCAACTAAACTTCAAACATCAGCTTGGAGTTAACACCAATTCAGAGTTGTCACCGCCGCCTTGTGGTTATTTTTAGGTATAATTTTATTCGGACATCCATTGGTGTTATGGGCAAGACAACCATCTGTTTGAGAACGATTTGTGATGTGGTTCCCACCAATCACGCCCAGTGTGTTTTGTTACTTATCTGTTCTCAAATAAGCCGACTTTTTGACACATGGTTTATGCACGTTGGGGACAAAAAGAATGTTATCAATATGAGCTCCACGTGTCATACATATATTGCGGTCAAAGTTCTCTGAACTCCTTTCTCAAAATTAAAAGGTACCAGCAACCTTTCTTTGTTGGTATGAAAACCTTGTCATTACAAAGGTGTTACTCCCTGGTGTTTAATTTGGCCATGCTCAGAAACACTTTGGACACCCTTTTATAAATTAAAGGTTGGCTGTGTTCATTGTGAAATATACCGGGAGTTAGTAATTGGTTTAAAACAATATTTTAAAGGGACATTTAAGGTGTATCTGAAAGGTCTTTTAAAAAACTAACATATTGTTCGAGGTAAGTACTCTCCTTAACAAAAAGTCTCGCTGGTCATGCCAAAATACTAAATAACCATAGTCGAACATAATGCCAAGCCACATTTCTGATAATTAATTTGGTAAATAGAGGAAAGCATGCGATTTGTCATTGTTCCATATTCCTCTCAATTTTAACACTTCTTGTTTACTCTTTTTGTTGTTCTTATTTATTGTTTTCCTGTTATCGTCCCGACAAATTTGTTACTCTTTGTACATGTCATCTTTCCTCAGATGACTACCTTCATAGCACAATAAAACAAAAAGTCTGTTTTCTTAACTGTTCTGTCCAAATTCTATATCTTCAAATTACTTTTCAAAGAGCAGGGCATTTTGCAAAATCGCTCATCCTTTGAATTTAAGCATTGCCTTTCAGCATGAAAAATAAATTAGTTGCAGGCTTTTATTATTAGAAGCGAACAAAAATACTATTTCTGGGAATAACGGAATACAATAAGATAAATCACTAGTTTTACAAATTCGTAAATTGTGTAAAGAAAATTTAAATGGTATTTGGACTGTTCTTGAAATAATACAAATGTTTTTTTTGTGTTAATAATTCATATCATTCAGAAATTTGGATTCAGTTTTTAAGCACTACCCTCCAAAATCAACTCTCTATTTGAAGATGTGACCCAATAAAAGTTGACCCATTTCGATCAAAGAGGGAAGACCCGGACTCTAATACGTAAATTATTTAGATACAGCTTGGGCTTAAGAGTGGATCAAAAACTTTCTCGGGTTTAATGAAGTATTAAAATATACAGATTAGCGCCATAAGCTTTTTTTGTAAAACAAACTTTTCATACACTTTGGGAATAATTTACCATGGATGATATTGCCTTGATGCATTCAGTGCCATGATTCGGCTATGGTTATGTCATGGAAAGATGATTTGAACAACTTGTAACGATTTATAAATGTAAGAGCTTTATGATGTCATGAGTCGTAAGCTTCTTCTGAACTACCTTTCGAGATTTATCTCTGTCATCGTTAGGCTGACGATGAGAGAAGTATCTGTTGAAACGTAGCTCAGAAAAAGCTTACGACTGATGAGATGATAAAGCTCCTACATCAATGGCTTCCTCTGAGTCCAGAAGTTCAACATTTTCAAGATTGTAATGATTTCTCGAGAAAATCAAACTAAAAAAATTAGAAATTGGGACAAAGATGAGTTATTCCTACGTAATGCACAGACACTATAATTAGGGTGATAAAATAGTGGGACTTATAACCATGATTCCTTTGTGAATTTCATAGTAACATTTAATTGTTACTTAGCTGTACGTATGGCACGAATTTGATAGTATTTTAACGCCATAACTTTGTTGTACCCATTGCATATCTTATAGATGATTTTTCTTGTGGTTACCAATATTTCCTTAATTATTTCCAACCCATGCAGACAATGCATTAAACGAAATATCTCACAAACGTCTTCATGGTCTCCATTTGAGGAAAATTTCCTTTCTTCCTCTGTAAATAGTAAAATTTTTCTGAATTTTGGGACTCTGAGACCTTGGAATACCAGATTGGCATCTACCAGGCTTAAGTCGACCTAATGGGGGAAAGTGCCTATTTGGCCATGGTTGGCAACTTTTCTGAGATCATGTTTGGTTAAAACCATAGGAGCTAGTGTCAACACTCAACACCAATACTCCTCCTTTATGAGGGCAATGTGTGGGAGACAGTGTACCTATCGCTCCGTCAAGCCCCATCAACCTAGCACCCAGTCGGTACGCTTATAGTCTGGGTCTAGGTGATGATTTTGGACATCTGGTACTGTTTTTCTCTATGGCAAGTTCAATCAAATGAATTCTCCCCAGTACCTGGAAGACCTTCAATTTTTAGGATTGAAAAGAATATCAGGAACCAAGAAAAACTTTACACGGACCAAGAAAAATCGGTTACTTTCAAAAAATATTCTCTCCTTAACTTTTAGAAATGTCAGAGGTCTTCGTTACAATTTTCCTTTCAAGAAAGCCTTCCTTCATTCTTAATGACCTTCTTCCACTTTCTGATAGTGTTCGCTTTTCAATGTCATTTATAGAAAAGTATGATTTCCTTGCTAGAATTTTTTGGTGAGTTCCCTTCGCAAGCTGATCATAAATCCAAGGTTGATACAAAAGTTATTTGTCGATCTGATTACCCTAATGCTCCCGTCTAGATCAGATTTCGTGAAGGAGTGTTCTTCTGAGTTATCAATGCTGCTAAAATTATTGGCTATTAGAGTCTGGATTTTTTGTTTGTCTTGAAGTTATCTAATATTGCTTCTGTCTCAAATAATGCATGGCGTTCGTCGTATCCTGGAAGAGACCTTTCTTCCTCAAACTCTCTCTCTCCAGTTTAGCAGTCATCTTGAACCAGGTAATCATTTGCAGTATAACCCGGTTGAATTTCCTGAACCAAAAATTGAAGGATTGATTGTTCATCAAGGAATGGATTGTCATCATCAGTTTCCAAGATTTCAGCCACAAATCAGAATTTTTCAAAACATCTCCGAACAGTTTTTTGCAAAATCTCGTCCCATACTGCAGTAACCCATTGTATGGCCAAAACTACGTCAGCAGATGTGGCAATCAAATTTGCAGTTACACCCGGTGCAGTGCTTACAAAGACGTGGCAAAGCAGAAAGTGGCGGTATTTCACTTTGAAAACCTTGATGATAACCGCATCACACCGTTGTGTGCGTGAATTTGTATTTTTGAGCAAAAATTCAATTTTGATGTTTGAAAATTTGGACTTTAGTTCATGCGAATGACATGGTGCATTGCCCATAAACAACAAAATTCAGGGACTCTGCAGAATCATCATGTTGTTCTCAGATGCCATCCAAGGATTGGAATTGCTATAATAATGGGCTCCAAATGGCCTACTTGGCTGGTGAAGGTTTCTGAAGCACCGAGGCTTCTCACTTTTTCCAATGATTATTGGGTCAAGCTTTTTACCAAGAGCATTAACGATAAAAAAGCTGTCAACCATTGCTTCGCCTTTTTTCCGCCCTTGCAACAAATGTTCTTTTAGGAAAGTGATTTGTCAGGTAGCGCTTTCCAGAAAAACCCAGTTTCGTCGCAGTTAAAGGTGCCCTTTAATTCAAATTCTGCCAGAATTTGCGGTAATCGCGCGCTCCAGCTCTCCACCAGTTCATCGCTGACGTCACCACTCTGGCCAGCGACTGAAAACTGACCAATGTTGTGCCCTGACTTCCACTTATCAAGCTATCCATTTAAAGCTGCAAATCCCTTAATATTCAGCTGTTTTGCAATCCCTGTCGCCTCTTCTTGGATCATTCGTCTGCTGATAGGAACACTTGCTTCTCTTTCATATTTCCAAACGCTCTTCTTTATTTCGTCGTAAGTCATTGGTAGCCCACAGTGCTTTCTTTCTGTGTTTTCATGTGCAGTCCACTGTCTCAAATAACCTGTTTTTTTCTTTGAAATGAAGTTTACTGCTGTTTTTCCTATTCCAAATTGCACAGCTATCCCACGGCTTCTTATAGAGTGGTTCTTTTCTGCGAACTTGATCAGGTTGATCTTTTCTCGTAGAGTTAGGCACTTTCCCAGAGGAATGTTGTCTTTGCTTAGTGCCAAGCAGTTTGCTTTTCTCAAAATTCAACAACAGTTCTGAGATTTTTTGTAGCTTTTGAATGTTGCGTGAACGTTTGCCAACTCTTTGTTTCAAATATATGCTGTTAGAATGGCTTGCCAAATTCTTTTGACAAACATGTTGGCCTCTTTGTGGTTTTTGTCAATGAAATGTGGCTTTATGTAATTTGATACGTTCTATTGCCCTATTGTCTTGATTTCAATTTTGTCAACTGACTTCTTTTTTAACCAGTTATGATTTTGACTTTTGTCAGCTGGTGTAGCCTCTCTGAGCAGTCCATAAAAATTATTTGTCTTCATAGAAGTTTATTTAAATGCATGATGGAGTCTTTCGAATTTGCTTCTAACTTTGGTGGCTACCATGTGAATCAATACCGGTGGATCCCATTGAAGGAAACGTTTTGTGTTGCGTTCAAGAACCGGATAACACAGAGAAGCCAATCTTAGATGTTCTTCGACACATACCTAGATACTTTAACAAATTTGTGTTTCGATTTCTGCAACGATCGACTAACTCAGCTTCAGCAAAAATAGCTGGAAAGCTAGTTAACAGGGAAGCGGGCTTTGGGATGAAAGTGCCCTGTCTTTATGAATTTAGAGGTGATTCCTTCAGCATAAAGTGGGTACGCATGAAGATCGAAGGAAAGAAAAAATCCATCGATGAATCATGTAAAGAAGACAGGAAAAAAAGAGGAAATTGAAATAGTATAGGCCTATGTACTTGTCATTTGATCCTTACCCTTAGACCTTATATCCTCCGGTCCGGGACAGGACATAGGGCAGTGAGGCGACGCCAGCGGTCACGATCAGGTGCAAGGTCGATATCTTTTTCCCATGTTTAGTGTTTGATAGCTTACAAAAATTGGGAACTCTTTTGTTTTGAATTTGAAACTATATAATTGTCTTATTACCGAAGTCTTATTCATTTGTAAATTTACGGATATATTTACTGCTGCTGGTCAAAGGCCGACTATTTTACCGGTACTCAAATGTCTTGAAAACAACATATAAACATATGTAATGCGTTTGGGCTAAGATTTTGTGAATTTTTTTATAGTAACTTCAGAATTCCGGCCAATTCCCATTAACGGCCACTTGACCTTGGATCTGAGTAGCCGCTATTAGAAGTTCGAGTGTATTAAAAATCGACAAATTGATGAATATAATAATATTACTAATAAAACAATTAACAACAAAAATGATAAAGATAAAAATGTATAAGTGAAACGCTAAAACCGATTATTATCATTATTATTATTAATATTATTATTATTATTATTATTATTATTTAAATAAACTAAAATACGTTCGACAGTATTTATTCAAACTACAGTTCATACCATTAGGAACAAACGAGCGAGGATTGAGAGTCCACTTGTTTTCTTAATATTGACAGGCAGTAACTGGTATTACAAGAAACGTCCACGTCGTTTGAGTTGTCTTAACTTATATGACCTACATTTGACAAACTCGTCAAACAACTTTGATGTGCAAAATGAATACAGCTGTAGAAAGCTGCGTTATATTGCTGAAAATACAAAGTGGCCATCTCGCTCGATCATCTAATTCCCTTTCAGCCGTTAAAAAAGGGATGCATATGTTTTGCCTAGTCTTGCCAGTACATGGCTTGGAAGCGCTTTTCCTTGTCCTCTTCTTTTCAAAATTTCTTTAACCTATTCCTTTTCTTTATATGGACGATAAAAATAACCCTTTTGTGGATTTTTAACTTCTACCTGACAGATACATTATGGACCTTTTCATGTAGTGGGGCA
This sequence comes from Morbakka virulenta, assembly GCA_003991215.1. Lineage (NCBI taxonomy): Eukaryota > Metazoa > Cnidaria > Cubozoa > Carybdeida > Carukiidae > Morbakka > Morbakka virulenta. The sequence continues at coordinate 937,212 of RDPX01000149.1, forward strand.
TGAAGAATAGATTTTCAGTATTTCATATTAAATACTTCTAGGCTCCTTGCGCCTTCACCAAGCAGTGTACATATTGTACTAAGCTGCAATTGACACAATGAGCGCAAAGTAAAAACACAACTTTAGAGCCATTAACACATCTTTCACCATCTTTCATCATCACACTTTATAGGTTTAAAATATCAGCCATCCATCTGCAGACGTGGGGAGCATTACACTTCTATTAATTTCAGTGGAGGATCCTGGCATTACATAAACAAGGAAAATAAATTCTTATTTTCTTACCACTGTTGTGTTATCAATGAAAGTAAATGTGGTTGTTTAATGATGATAATACTACTTTTGTTAGGATTCACTTTCGTACTTTCGTATCCCCATTTTTTATACGAAACTTTTTATTTACCAGTTGAGAATTTCAGCTTTGCAAAAATTGCTTTACTTAAGGCATTAAGGAAAGTATTGCTGAAGAATCTCAGATGTAAAATAATCTTGGACCTTTATTGCAGATTTTTAACTTGAAGTCTATTACCATTACAAATTTCAAGAACAGTTTGAAAAGGGTTGGAGATAGCACACAACTTTGGTGGATACCAGCTTTTACCGCAAACATCTCAATGGAACGACTATGAAACTAGTGTAACGTTTGTCCATTTAAGGCATAAGAAAACATCAAATGGTACAAGCCAACATTGACTTTATGATTTTCAACTGTTAACAGAGAAAATACAGTTTTGATTGTTTTTTAGTAATCAAGTCATTGGAAATACAAAAGTCTATTTAAATACTTCAAAAACTCGTGTTTTGCAAGTTAATACACATGTCTACGATCTCATGGTATCCAGACTCATAAAACAAAAATCTCATCAATAGGTCATACATCCATTTCAAGCTACGGTTATTACTTTAAATTTATATTTAACAAAATCCAATTTTCCTCTTCTGCTTAAATATCCCGAGTAACATGTTAAAGAAGATAATAGTAGTGGGATACTAATTTTGTTAAGCGGTTTTGCATGTGTAGATATTCATTGTTCCTTTTTAGAATGAAAATAAGTCCTTGCTTCCTTAACTGATTCATTTGTTTGTGAAAGAAAATGCACCTCAATTTAGAAATTGTCATAATAATTTGTCTAATAGAAATGCAGTTGGACTCTGCCTAGAAAAGCATAAATGAAAGGGACTCTTAAATAACTTTTCGTCCTTGACACATTTTTGCATCTCAATACAGCATTTCTTTTTTTAAGTACTTAAATGTTTTTCTTTAGATTTAGTCCTAGTTTGCATTTTCAAACATAACCAAATTTTAAAAAACACATCTGTCACAAGTATCTTAATAAGGTTTATTAAGCTATAGAAAAATATGTCTAACAATATTTATAAAAGAAATATATATATACATATATATATATATATTAACTACAGATCTACAAATGAAAATCAGCTTAGTTACAGGCGTAGTCCAGTATTTTATTTCAATACTTGAGTTTGTAATTTTATCTAACTTAAAGTGATTCAAGTCAGTATTCCAGGTGTGTTTTTTTAAAATTTATTCATTGTCAACCTGTTCTAAATATTTCACAGCCTGGTAGGTAGTCTCTAAAACTGTGTCAACAAATTCGAAATTTAACAAGAAAATGGAAACTTTTTATTTGATTTGATACCTGAGTCATTGAATACAATCATTTCACCTTCTTTATTTTCCCTGTCTCTTCCAAAGGGCTGGTCTAGAATGTCTAGAGAAAGTGGGTCTTGGTTTTTGAGTTATCCAGGTGCAACACCGGAATTTTGTCTTCCAGATAGCATTTGTTTCCCTCTGCGAAGGGCTTGAACTTTTCTTTTAACTTCTTTTTATATGACAGTGTTTCTATGTAATATACATATTAATATATTTTAAGCACTAAGACATGAAAGATTACCTCATTTAGTCCAAATACTCCATGTAGTTTATTACAATGAAACTGCACAGCTACCCAGTTCGTCTAGGTTCAATTACACTATGAATTCCTTCCTTTAATTTGTGATGCTTCAATTCTATTCCTTGATCTTCTTTTTGCCATATGCAGGATATGTGTGATTTTAGTCCAGTACTTACTACAGATAGTAATCACAACTAATTTCCCTGAGTCAGTACAAAAAGCGAAAACCATTCACAACATTTACAAGTTCCTTTAATTTGTGATGCTTTACTTCTATTCGTTGATCTTCTTTTTGCCCTATGCAGCATATATGTGATTTTAGTCCAGTACTTACTACAGATAGTAATCACACCTAATTTCTCTGAGTCAGTATAAAAAGTGAAAACCATTCACAACGTTTACAAGTTCAATCAAAACAAGTTCGGGATGGTAATGAAGCTCCATACCTCAATGGCAAATGGAAAGATATACACGAAATTGAACTTCAAGCTATCCTGTTATTATTTCGGGCTTAAAATAATTTTCAGTCATTCAAAATCACTCTCCATTGTAAAAGCTAATTTTTTTTATGATTGATTGGGGGAAAAGAACAAGTGGTCAAACATCCAGTGAGTGCCCGAGGGAGGCATTCGCTGGATCTCAATTAACTTGTCAAAGTGCCTATGGAGGTTAGTGAACTGCTCACTTTAACTTCTTCTTCTTCTTCTTCTTTTTCTTCTTTCGGCTTTTCCCTCAGGGGTCGCCACAGCGGACTAACGCTCTCCACCTCTGTCTGTCGGTGGTGTCGTCTGAGGAGGCTCCAACCACCCTCATGTCATCATTCACCGAGTCAGAGAGCCGTCTCTTCGGTTTCCCACGAACTGCTCACTTTAACTAATTAGTCAAAAATAAAACGACAGTGAAAGCTTTATAGCGGACACCTCTCTACAGCGTTTTTTTAGAAACCGAATGAAATGCGGTGAAATCCTTATAAAAAAACCTCTTTATAGCGAACACTTTTTGCGGACACCTCTGTATAACGGACACTTTTTTACGGTCCCGATTGAAGGGTCTGCTTGGAAAAAATCTCTATATAGCGGACGGTACAAAAATCAAGAAAACACGACATTCGTTCATATTTTTTTTTATTTCAGACATTTTTCAACACTACTCTCTAATTCCTTTTGAACCAAGTCTATCCTTCTTTTAAGCCACTCTACAGCCTTTTCCAGACCATAAAATCGGTATGTAACCGGGATTTTAAGTCCATATCCACCTCCACGATTTACTCTATTACCAGTCACTTCTGCTTCCAGGGAACAACGAGGAATTGTTAGAAATTTGGATACCTCTTTTGAAATAATTTTTGGGATGTGTCCAAAGATGGATTTCTCCCCAGTCGAGTTTATTCTAATAATGGCAACAGCATTTTTATCTTCTATGTTAGTTGGTTCTCTTACACATTCCAATACCTCTCCCATGAAAGGCTTCCAAATATACATGCAGGCATGATAACCTCTAGCAAAAGATCCATGCTCTATCTTTGCCAATTCTTTATCTACAATCAGTGGGATAGGTATGCTGTACATTTTTTCAGTGATCATTAATTCCATTTTAAAGATGAAATGAAATGATGTAGCAAGTAGTGACCTTATCTACGTTTTAGTCTTTGTCATATGTTTTTAAAAAGTAATAAGGAGTTCACAGCAGAGTTCGAATGATTAACGTTCGAATTATGTCTAAATTATGTATATTTTGTATTCGAATGTTTGAACACTTTCTTTGCTTACAAACCATTGAACAGCAAATTTACAAATATGGTGTGCTCGAAACATCAATTATCTGCCCAAATGAAACGAAAAAATCTCGATCTTGATGAGAAAATGAAAGTCATCGAATATTCAAAGAAAAATCCAAAACTGGGCTGTCGAAAAATTGCTGAGCATTTTGGCATCGGAAAAACAGCTGTTGCAAACATTTTAAAGAATTCGAAGACTTTAGAAAAGGAGTACGAGTTTTTCACTGGTAATCGAAAAAAACTTAGACATGGAAAGTTTCATACCATAAACCGGATTCTTTTTTCTTGGTACAAAAAGTGTGCTGATGTGAACGTTTACCCTGATGGTCCCATGTTACAAGAAGAGGCAATGCTAATTAAAGAACGTCTAAATGACAATGAATTTACTGCATTTACTGCTTCTAATGGTTGCCTCGAAAGCTTTAAAGCAACATATGGTTTACGCGAAGCTAGAGTCACAGGCGAAGCTGATGATGTGCCAAGAGTTACAATCCAGTTTTGGATGGAGCGCTTACCTGAGCTAACATCAGGCTATCAACGTAAGGACATATGGAACATGGATGAGTCGGGGTTGTTCTTTAAAGCATTACCAGAAAAGGGACTGGTACAAAAAACAAGAGCTTGTAAAGGTGGTAAAAAATCCAAAATACGTTTGACTGTAGCTTTTTTTGTTGCAGCTGATGGCTCATTTGTATCAGAGCCGGTTGTAATTTGGAAGAGCAAGTCACCAAGGTGCTTCAAAAATCTAAAAGACAAACTTAGACCATGCAATGTTCATTATTACGCTAACAAGAAGGCCTGGATGACAACAGAGCTGATGGAAGCAATTTTAACTCGCCTTGATCGAAAAGTGCAATACGAAAATAGAAAAGTGCTCTTGTTTCTTGATAATGCTCCCTCCCATCCAGACACATTGCAAAGTAAACTGCTCAATATCAAGTTGATTTTTTTACCAAAATGTACAACATCTCGTCTACAGCCTTTAGATGCAGGGATAATTAGATCATTTAAGTCTAAGTACAGAAAGATTTTGGTAAAGTACGTCATTGCCCGTGTAGATGAAGGAAAGAAGGCGTCAGAAATCATCCAAGATGTCAACATTTTAAAAGCTATTCACTGGTTGCAATTGGCTTGGAAACATGTTTCTAAAGATACCATTCAACACTGCTTCCAGAAATGTGGTTTTAAACAAATCAATGTTCTTAATGATCATGAAGATGAAATTGACGAGGAATTTCAGACCCTCTTTGATCAGCTTACGAATGATAGTGAAGATGTCAACTTAGAGAATTACCTTACTTTTGATAACAATCTCTCGACTTCCGTTGGTCAGATAAACACCAACCTTGTGGACTGGCGAGAAACCGCTAGAGAAGAAGCGATTTCAGATTTTATGAAGGAAAAAGAAGCTGCTACACAAACTTCTAGTGATGATGAATCAGACATTGATGATACCAACTCAACAGTAAAATCAACAATGACAACTACTGACGCTTTAAATAGCCTTGAAGAGCTGCTTCTATTTTCTCAAAGTCAAAATGATGAGCATTTGAGTGGATTAATATCTGAAGCGATTAGTAAAGTTGAAAGCTTGAAAATAGGTTCATATAAGCAAAGTAAAATTTTCTCATTTTTTAAGAAAACATAAGTAGACATACGTATGTGCTTAAAAAGGCATGATGATTGTTTCTATTAGTGCCCATAGTAAGTAGACATACGTATGTGCTTAAAAAGGCATGATGATTGTTTTTATTAGTCCCCTAATCCTTGAATTAAGTCTTAAAACTGACTTAGAAACCCCTACATAGCCTGTATTACAGAAGTTTTGCCTGAAAATGACAAACGTCTTTATAACGGACACCTCTCTACAGCGGACACTTTTTCCCGGTCCCGATGGTGGCCTCTATACACAGGTTTCACTGTATACCTTTCCACCCTATGCGGCATTTTAAACAAGTAATTTTATTTATAAGACTTTGGATAGGAAAACTGAGAGCAAGCTAAGAATCTTTTGAATATCAAAGAACTTGGAAATTACAAGGAATCCCAAGCTTTGGAAAAAAATTTAACCTAGTAATTTACGTGTTATGCTGAGACGAGGGCAAGGCATCTGACTGAAAGGCCAGCAGAAGGATGGAGAAGTGAGACAGCAAGGCTTGAATCGAGAGGATTGGAAAGAAGTCGAGGGATGTCTGATTACGGTTGGACGGCCTTGGGTATAAAGAGAACCCGAGCAATGTCTGAGGAAAGCAGTAGACAAATCAGTCGCTGGGAAGACACTGCAAGGAAAACCAGTAGAGAGATGGAGAAATACAGTGAGGGATGACACGAAAAGTAGGGAGCCGAGGAAGGCTCTCAATAAAGAAAGGAAAAAGTGGTAGCGGTAACTGACTTCTTGGCCAACCTCGTGAAGGCGAGAATGGGTACAGAGAAGAAGCATGATCAGTTATGTGTTTTAGATCCACATGTTCCATTAAAGAATTGGGTTTTTAAGACAACGTAGTCTCTTTGCCATTAAATGCTCAAGCCGCTTAACTAACAGAAATCAACTTTGTTATTGTCCTGCAATACAGCAAAGTTTGTTATAGCATGGCATGTAAACAGCCACAGGTGCCTTCCTTTTCCCAAAATACAAATTTATATTTTTTCCTTTCTGTCTTTGGAGCTGGAATCTAGTGTTGTTTTTCAAAACGAGACTGACATTGATAAAGTTCTGATGAAACCCCCATCCTCCTTCTGCTGCCAAGACACAAACATGGAAGGTTTAACTGCACCACTAATTGAAAGAATGACAGAACCACAACTCAGCACAGCACTATAGACATCAGGTTTGGCTTCGTAAAGTTTCAGCAAAACCTTTTTTTAGGTTGCACTGAAACAAATATTTGGAATAATCAACAGTCTTTTAATTTTCCTGAGTTATGAAAAATAATACCAGGCTGGATCATAAATTTCACCAAGTACTATGGCAGATTTATTTAGAAATTTCTTTGGTGGAACGACTGGTGTTCGCGGGAGTGAATTCGTTGGGCAGACAGTAGAGTTAGGGGATCAAAGGTATAGGATAAAGAAAGTGATAGCTGAAGGTAAGTCATGCTTCGTTTGATGCCGTTGTAGTAATTTACTTCGGTTTGGACAATCAGTTCTTGAATCATTCGAATAAATAGATTAATTGGTGATGATTAGGATGATGTAATGGATATTCTTTGCAGAATCTAAAAATGCCCTAACGGATGTTTAATTAATACTACTGGAATCAACTAATTTAGGCGGAATTAATATTAATGAGATAATTGGTTGGAAAAGTAGGCATATCCTTTCAATCCGTGCAAATATGCCCAACTTCCTTAAACACTAGCGTAGGTTGTTAAATGATATAGGCTGTCATAATTCATAGAACTTCAATCTTGCAAATACACACGTGCCATTGTAATAGTTCTCAGCTAACCTCTTCTTTGTGTATCACCGTGGTCTGCTTCTCCATGTTTGTACAATATTACCTCCAAGAGTTTTGGTTTGATATAAGAGAAGAGTCTTCTCTAATATCAAACCAGCATTTCTGCTCACTTGCCTTCTCTACCACCGTATCCAAAAAGGTGTGTACCTGTATTTTAATCAGTCGCTACACTGCACATTATGGTAACTTGGTTAAAGCAGTAGTCCATTTGAATGCTCAATTACTTTTTTTGAAATTCTGCACATAAGTGCTGCTTTTGTAAAATCTTCTGTTCATTTTTTTCATCCTGAATACCCCCAGTAGGAGTTTAAATTCGATCATCATCATCATTATTATCATGATCATCATCATCATTATTATCATGATCATCATCATCATTATTATCATGATCATCATCATCATTATTATCATGATCATCATCATCATTATTATCATGATCATCATCATCATCATTATTATCATGATCATCATCAGCTTCATGACCGTCAGCGTGACTGAACGCCCTTGCTTTTTCCAGATTGTTCTGTTTTAAGCATAAGTATTTACAACAATGAGGCTGGTGCGTTCCTTGATGTCTTCGATCCATGTTCCTTTTCTTAACCCTTTTTGTTTTATTCCTTTTGGTTTCTCCTCTGCCATGCGTATTTGTGTTGCGGACTTTAATTCCTTGCCACATGCCCAAATCTTTATAAGTTCTTGTCAGGATTTCATTCTAAACATTAACTTTTTTTATGACCGTACTTGAAAAAACCTTCTGTCGTATTTTTTCTGTTTTCATGCGTAAGGTCCATATTTCACAGTTAAGAAGATGACCATTGCATAAGTCAGTTTTACACTCTCTTAAAAGAGGCTTATTCCCTGTCCAAATCATATTCAGCTTTGCCCAAACACCTGTAGTTGAGTGAAATCTTTTGTTGTTGATGTCACATTTGTAGTGAGTAATAAAC
>RDPX01000149.1:945898-975306 GCA_003991215.1 Morbakka virulenta
ATCATCATCATCATTATTATCATGATCATCATCAGCTTCATGACCGTCAGCGTGACTGAACGCCCTTGCTTTTTCCAGATTGTTCTGTTTTAAGCATAAGTATTTACAACAATGAGGCTGGTGCGTTCCTTGATGTCTTCGATCCATGTTCCTTTTCTTAACCCTTTTTGTTTTATTCCTTTTGGTTTCTCCTCTGCCATGCGTATTTGTGTTGCGGACTTTAATTCCTTGCCACATGCCCAAATCTTTATAAGTTCTTGTCAGGATTTCATTCTAAACATTAACTGTTTTTATGACCGTACTTGAAAAAACCTTCTGTCGTATTTTTTCTGTTTTCATGCGTAAGGTCCATATTTCACAGTTAAGAAGATGACCATTGCATAAGTCAGTTTTACACTCTCTTAAAAGAGGCTTATTCCCTGTCCAAATCATATTCAGCTTTGCCCAAACACCTGTAGTTGAGTGAAATCTTTTGTTGTTGATGTCACATTTGTAGTGAGTAATAAACCAAGATACTCAAAGCAACTTATCTGCTCAAGCTCTTTGCCATTAACTTCAATTGAATTTATGAAAGTAATGGTTGATGACCCTGTTAACTAAAATTTTAATTTTCTTGTTACTAATTGCCATACCATACTTGTTTCAGTGATATTTATTTTGTTGGTTAATCTCAGTTCTTTGTCTGAGCCAGGCAACCATGTCATCAGCAATTTTTATAATCAGGGGTAGAAGTAGTAGTCAGACATCAAATGTCACCAACCAAAAATAAAAAATGTCACTAGCATGTCCTGGGGACATCCATTTATTACATTTGCATGAAATTGGCCATTTTTGACCCCCTTGTTTTCACCTGTTCACAGGCAAGTAGCCCCTCCCCCATGCAAATGTACATTATACTTTTTTTTGACCGTAGTTGGTATTTGAAATTTCGATAAACAAGTTAAAAATTATGTCATTCATTCTTCTTTTATAGAAAATCACGTGCTTAAATTCAAAAAGTTAAAAACTGAGGCCAGGCTATTATTGTGTGAAATGAAAGCGGTTATAATTAGATACAAGCCAAATACAAACAACAGTAATTCCATATAAACAAACAATAAATGTATAAAAAAGTTAAGAATAATTACATCATAATTACACTTGTTAATGTGAATGTTCTCACCTTGTGAATCCCACTCCCCCCTGTTTGGTTTTTAGGATTTTTGCCCCATCCTTAGTGCAAACGTAAATGAATGCCCCCCCCTCCTGCAGCCATATAAACAATGCTTTTCATTCACCAAACTAATTTTGTTACCATGGACCTTTAATGACCACAATTCATGGTCATTCATCATCACCACACTATAAAGCCTTTGAAATGGAAAAAAAATCCACAGAAGATCAGTTTGGCCAGTGTTCGTCACACATATCTTGTGAAATTGTTTTCTTTTGGGAATTATGACTAAGGTCCTGTTGTTTGACCACCTGTTTTTTTTCCCATTGGCACCATTTGATTTTATTTTCTTGCTGCATGTTTTGTAATCATTGCTAATTTCTGCTCATTGTTGGATTGGTTATTGGTTTTCATTGGCTGTTTAATTCAAGAATAAATGTTGTACTTCCACGTTTCCATACCCATATACACAATTTCAATGGTTCCATCTTTGTTTGCTGAAGATAACATTAAAAAGCATGTCAGTTCTAAATAGAAGGATTTTCTAAGGTCACTGCTCACAGAAAACTGTGACCAGACAAAATTCCAAATGACCACATTCGAGAAAGATCCCATATCAGGAGAATTAAAGACAAGATGAGGGAGTCAAGACTTAACTGGTACAGGCACATAGCAAGGTGTGATGCAGATTATGTAGGAAGGATGGTACTTAGTTATGAAGTCCCTGGTAGGAGGGATGCTGATGTGACAAACAGAACAGGCTGGAGAAAAATGATCTGCTCTGGCAACCCCAAACTGGATAAAGCTAAAAGACAAAGAAGAAGAAGACTACTTACAAAAACAACTTTGTATTTATGGCAAAATTAAGTGATATTTTAACTGGAGGTGAAATTAACTGTTGTTTGGTTTTTGTCTCCAAGGAACATGGACAAAAGCTGATTTCTGGTCAGTGACTCAAATTCTAAATTCTCAGTGGCCAAATTAGATCCAAGCATTTATGGGCCATTGACATCAAAGGTAAAATGTCACTTGATTTGAGAATGACTGAAAGTCTCAGAGGAAGAACTGTAATCCAATCAGAGGGAATTATTTACTGAAAAGGGGCCTTTTTTCTGGAGTTGACATGCTCGATATATTTGGGACCTAAAAAAAATTCAAGCTTTTAGTTAAAATTAAGAAAGGCCTATGGTATGATACTTACTCATTTCAGCTTGCACATGGAATCATGTTCTGTTTCAAAATTAAAAAAATCACTTCAGAAATATAAGGTCCATTTTAATATGCTTCTACAAATGGGGAAAGTGATAATTTTAAAACTTCTGATTTGGTCAATCAAAAATGAACTCCAACAGCATAAAATGTTTCATGAAAATTGAGTATCATAATGCCTGACATTCCCAGGCCTTGTTTGTTATCAGTTTTTCACAAATAAGCTTGAAGAAGTCAGTTTTATTGGTTTGTTGAATTAGCACTTATATAACACATGCTAGTTTGTAAAACGGATGTTAAACTGAATATGATGACGACTCAACATAAAGTACAATAGCAGAGAGCAGCAAGCCTTATTTGCCACCTTCCTTGACCTGGATGATTTTGAGCCCAGCCAGGTTTTTTTTGTCATTGGTTTAATTGAGAAGATTAACAAGTCTAGATTCTTCTGGCTTGAAGACTGCCATTTTTAGTGCAGCCATGGGATCTCAAATTTGTGTGTGTGTGTGTGTTGGGTGGAGGGGGGGGGGCTGAAAAAGTATTAACAAGCTAAGACTTAAGTCAGAGTATCTATATACCATACTAATATACCACAAAAATGGCCCATGGATACCATGTGGGAAAAGCTCATTCTTGGATCCTTTTAATTAAAGCACCTCAATATGTGGCAAAAATCATGTGTTCAAATGTGAACATGTTTTACATCACAAGGAAGGATTTTTTTTCTGTGTAATTTTTTCCCTAGGGGTTTAACACTAAAAATCAACAGAAAGTAATATTTGAGATATTAACTAGATATTTTTTCAACAAATTTATAATACAATTTAATAAGATCAGGTATATAATTGGAAAGATCAAATTGGAATGAACTTTGCATGTTGTTGTCAAAACATTTTATTTCACCAAATTAGCATATGGTTTTTTGATTTAATAGTACAAGGCACACCTGAAAACATTTGAAAAAAAATCATCAAATGAATCAGGTACCTAAAAAAATGCCTGTTTAAAAAATAGTCCACATTTTGTTTTGTGCAAAAATTTGTCTATTTTAACTGTACCCAATAGGCTGATCTTATGCAAATGATATAAAAAGTATGCCAATATGTTAGAAACATATCAGGTCCATACTAACATCTAAGGGGTAATCTTCTTTAAATTTAAATCTCCAATTTAGTGTAACTTAGCTAACATAGTTATCTTTTTTGTCAGTTCAGTTCACTACATGATCACATGGGTTTGATTTTAGCATTTACAAAACATAATATTACATTTACCTACAACTTATTGGAACTTTGCCCCTGTTGAAAGTGACACTTGGATAAAACTAAAAACTAACCGTTCTGTGGGAGCAAAGTTATACTACTATATCATCACAACATTCAAATAAATCTAGCTTCTGACACTGAACCCAGCATTTAAATAACCAGGGGTTTTTTTGCTAAAAGAAATCGTATCATATAAATGCAATGGACCAATAAAACTAGACAGTCCACTCAAAATGTACAAACTTTTGCCTGCTCTCGGACATTCACTTGAAATTTTAAGTAAATGTAATATTCAATACCAGATAATTTTTATATTCCTGTTTATTTTCAGTGTTTGCCTCTTTAAAAAAAGAGTAAGCAGCCTGAAGATAAATGTTGATATATAATTTGTCCACATTTGAAGGCTTTTGATTTTTACCAACATTTTGAAAAGTGCCTGAAATTGGGGGTTTTGCTACATGGCATTTGTGGGGTTTTTTTGTGGTATATTAGCAAGTTATAGAGATACTACTCCTCACAAAGCCTNGCTAAGACTTAAGTCAGAGTATCTATATACCATACTAATATACCACAAAAATGGCCCATGGATACCATGTGGGAAAAGCTCATTCTTGGATCCTTTTAATTAAAGCACCTCAATATGTGGCAAAAATCATGTGTTCAAATGTGAACATGTTTTACATCACAAGGAAGGATTTTTTTTCTGTGTAATTTTTTCCCTAGGGGTTTAACACTAAAAATCAACAGAAAGTAATATTTGAGATATTAACTAGATATTTTTTCAACAAATTTATAATACAATTTAATAAGATCAGGTATATAATTGGAAAGATCAAATTGGAATGAACTTTGCATGTTGTTGTCAAAACATTTTATTTCACCAAATTAGCATATGGTTTTTTGATTTAATAGTACAAGGCACACCTGAAAACATTTGAAAAAAAATCATCAAATGAATCAGGTACCTAAAAAAATGCCTGTTTAAAAAATAGTCCACATTTTGTTTTGTGCAAAAATTTGTCTATTTTAACTGTACCCAATAGGCTGATCTTATGCAAATGATATAAAAAGTATGCCAATATGTTAGAAACATATCAGGTCCATACTAACATCTAAGGGGTAATCTTCTTTAAATTTAAATCTCCAATTTAGTGTAACTTAGCTAACATAGTTATCTTTTTTGTCAGTTCAGTTCACTACATGATCACATGGGTTTGATTTTAGCATTTACAAAACATAATATTACATTTACCTACAACTTATTGGAACTTTGCCCCTGTTGAAAGTGACACTTGGATAAAACTAAAAACTAACCGTTCTGTGGGAGCAAAGTTATACTACTATATCATCACAACATTCAAATAAATCTAGCTTCTGACACTGAACCCAGCATTTAAATAACCAGGGGTTTTTTTGCTAAAAGAAATCGTATCATATAAATGCAATGGACCAATAAAACTAGACAGTCCACTCAAAATGTACAAACTTTTGCCTGCTCTCGGACATTCACTTGAAATTTTAAGTAAATGTAATATTCAATACCAGATAATTTTTATATTCCTGTTTATTTTCAGTGTTTGCCTCTTTAAAAAAAGAGTAAGCAGCCTGAAGATAAATGTTGATATATAATTTGTCCACATTTGAAGGCTTTTGATTTTTACCAACATTTTGAAAAGTGCCTGAAATTGGGGGTTTTGCTACATGGCATTTGTGGGGTTTTTTTGTGGTATATTAGCAAGTTATAGAGATACTACTCCTCACAAAGCCTTGGCATGTTAATTTTTTTCTCCCTTAAATAACTGGACTATTTCAGGAGCTTCAAGGACTATAGGTTGGAGCAAGCATTTAGTAAAATTCTAACACCCACCTCTGGAGCAACAGTGAATTGTGAGGTGAAATTTTGTCTGATCACCTTCATGCAGGGTGATTATAAAAGGGTTATTTTCATTTGGTGCTTCTCTCACTTGAGCTTTGTTTGAAATTTTATTGAAAGACTTAATAAAACCCATGAAAACATCTTTGTTTCACCTGTACTACTTGTACAAAAAATCCAGCAAAGAGATTCATGAACTAAAACACCTAGCTGAAGTGATACAATCTAGCTTCAATTACCAAAACTAGAGTATACATTCAGTAAAAGCATGCATTTGATGATTGGTTGACCATACACTGCAAGTCATGAGTGAACTGCTATACAAAGTTGGTATTTATCGGATGCATTTTGTAAAATGTCATTGGTGACACAAGAAATTTGTAATGCAGCTTTACAAGGCAAGGACAGATAGCTGACTTGGGCACCATTTTGATTTACAACATATATTTGGTGTATTTGCTGAGTCCACACATACAGTTAAAGCTCAGTATACAGTCTTGATCTTGTGAGTGTGGTGTGGAGAATAACTGCATTGTGTGGGATCCAAGTGGGATACAAAAAGAATAATGAAGCTGTTCTTGTAATGATAAGCATGTCAGATGATTATGGTACTTCAAGGTATTGGTTTCAGCTTTTAAAGTTTTGAAAAAAAAGATTAAATAACAAGTTTTGGGGTTGAGCTTGAAGACTGTATTTTTAGAGACATGGCAAAGATAGGTCTTATTTCTAAAATCGGCATCTATGTCATCTGTGTTACAATGGATGTTTATTACTCACTACAAATGTGACATCAACAACAAAAGATTTCACTCAACTACAGGTGTTTGGGCAAAGCTGAATATGATTTGGACAGGGAATAAGCCTCTTTTAAGAGAGTGTAAAACTGACTTATGCAATGGTCATCTTCTTAACTGTGAAATATGGACCTTACGCATGAAAACAGAAAAAATATGACAGAAGGTTTTTTCAAGTACGGTCATAAAAAAAGTTAATGTTTAGAATGAAATCCTGACAAGAACTTATAAAGATTTGGGCAATGTGGAAAGGAATTAAATACAGTTAAAGCTCAGTATACAGTCTTGATCTTGTGAGTGTGGTGTGGAGAATAACTGCATTGTGTGGGATCCAAGTGGGATACAAAAAGAATAATGAAGCTGTTCTTGTAATGATAAGCATGTCAGATGATTATGGTACTTCAAGGTATTGGTTTCAGCTTTTAAAGTTTTGAAAAAAAAGATTAAATAACAAGTTTTGGGGTTGAGCTTGAAGACTGTATTTTTAGAGACATGGCAAAGATAGGTCTTATTTCTAAAATCGGCATCTATGTCATCTGTGTTACAATGGATGTTTGTTTGCTTAAGTCTACATTTCATTTTTCTCTTTGCCCCATACTAGTAAGATTTATCCAGCATTGTGTTTACATGGGTTAAGATTGATGTACCTCACAGAAATCTGTTCATTAAATGTGATATTTAACCATGGTTGTCACAACATGGTAGACTTTAATTGTGGAATAGTTCTTAGTAAATATGTATTATTATTATTATTATTATTATTATTATTATTATTATTATTAACTGGTTTATTACTGGTTTCAATTTCTTGTCTCACAATTTCCTTCACTGTTTCATTTGAGATCCATGACACATTTTTATTTTGAGTTTTTGGAATTGTTTTCTTTACTGTGTCAAGTAGGATTTACTTTTCCTGCAACCCACAATTGGCACTTTTCCTCGTCATATCAGCAGTGATAAGAATCAGTTTGTTACTATCACATTAAAGTTGTCATTAATTGATTGTAACCCAGCCTTAAAGGTGGACCTGGTTGGTCATCTTGTTGAGCCTGACTTGAAAGCCCACAGGAAGGAGTCGATGGTCACTGTTGCAATCAGCTCCTGGTCTGGGTCTTCTATTTTTATTACAGGTTCTCCCCTTCTGATTAATAATGACAAAGCTGGGTTTTTTGTGCCACATTTTGTCAGACAAACCCAAAATGTAGAAATGTTAAGGGTGATATTAGAACATAATGTTAATGATTGCAAGGCTATTTAAACTACAGGAGTCAATCAGGTCATCTCCCTGTCATTTTGGTCACCAAGTCCATTGCACTTACAAGTGGGTGAATAGGTGGTGTGTTTTCCATTAGTTAAGGCAACACTGGCCCTGTAACATTCTTTTTCTTTCCTGGAGGAAAGTACATGCTTATTATTTGCGGTTTGGAAAATATCTTGACTGTTCCAGTTGGCCAGAGATGCACGAAATTTGAAAGTCATACCATTATATCTCATTGCATTTGATTCCCTATTTTTGTAACTCGTTCTGTTGTCTAACTTTTCATATTTCATGTTTGAGCAAAGGAAGGTTTAACAGAATTTGTTCCAGTGACAAGAGGTTGTACCCCTTGTTAAACCACACAATGAATGATATAGTATGGATTGTTGGTTTTGTTCTTCATTCCATAGTGAGAGGGTTGGTGCAAAATGGTGGAACTGGAGTGAACTTTCTTGGGGGTTTCTAGCCTCCAGCTTACCGACAGAAATATCTCTGGTGTTACTCTGAAAGCCAGGCTTCTGCCAGACAAATAATTAGTTGTCTAATGGAGCCAGCAGTACTGATTCACACCTCGACCAAGCAATTCACTGCCCTGCTGTCAACTGCTTTACTGTTCACCCTGGCATGGGAAGGTATTAGAATACAATCCTTGCTGAAGGGAACTCCAAGGTGAATTTTAATGTTTTATTCAGGACTGAAAGAACCTATGCATGCAAGATTTAGATTTAGAGAAAAACTGGAATTAGATTATATTGTTTTTAATTGTGGATGACTTTTATGTTGCATGGTGTTAGAGTAGCATGCTCTACACCTCTTTTGTTTTGTTTTGTTGGGTGGTGGTTTTGCCATGCCAAAACCTTATGCACCATAATTTATGGAAACAGAAAATTTTGGGGGATGTAGCATTGGAACAGTCTTTAAAATTGCTTCATCATCTGTTGTGTAATCATGACATGTGGGAAATCATCTTTATTTAATTGATAAGATTTTTAAAATAAGATTGAAATGCCAAATGCATGAGAATATAGATTATAGTCCCTCATTTTACTTGCTTATGTGGGTTTTAATATTGTAGCAAGCAACTGCTTATTGCATTAAATAAGCAATTAATGAAACATGTCATGATATTGAGCTTCACACCATCTAAAAGAAGACCTTTTGAGATTGGCTGTGTAAGTTTGTCTAAATTTTTCAGAAATCAATTTTAATTTTTGTTCTCATAACATCTGTTCCACGCAGATCTGGGAGTCAAAATTCTGAGAGTTGTTCTTAAGTAGTACACGAAATATGGCATTCACTGTTGTGTTCTTGAGTTATTTTAGCAACAAGAAGTTGTAATTTCAAGGTAACATTTCCTGTTGACTTTTTACTGAAATGGAATATATGTTTTTCTTTTGCACCAGGTGGATATGGTTTTGTATTTATAGCCCAAGATGTTGCAACAAACAAAGAGTATGCATTAAAGGTATTTTTTCTATTTTATCCTTTTCTTATTTTATGTTGTTGAAAAATATGCTCAAATTTGTTTTCCTGAAAGCTACACAAAATCAGGACTTGATTTAGATGCAAGTTTCTGGACATTCTTCATCTTCTTCTGCAGCTCTTCCCATTTTTATACGGGGTCACTGTTCCTTGAGGGTCTCTTCCATTCTCTTCTATCTCCTACGTGATGTTTATAGAGGTTCTTCCATCAAAATTTAGGTCACCCTCTTCTTCTTTGTTCTGGAATTTCCATTGCCATCACTCTTCTTCCAACATAGTCCTTCTCTCTTCTCATGACATGACCATACCAATTCAGTCTTTTTTCTTGCATATTTGAGCCTATTTCAGCTACTTTTACTTTTCTTTATATCATCTCATTTCTGATTTTATTTCTTCTCGTGACTACACACATCCAGTGTAACATCCTTGTCTCTGCAACATTCATCTTTAACATTCTGGACATTGCCAAGTCAAAAATCATATTGCCCAGTCAAAAGCTATTCTAGATAGTCATTTTTTCTAGTGAACTCTCATTATTGGAAACTTTTACTGTACAAATTTTACTTTCAAGTTTTTTCTTGGAGAATCAAATTTGTTTTAATACATAGTGTTTTATTTCAATCACACACAAGACATAACCCCATGTATCTTTCTTCATTGTTAAAGTATGTCTCTCTTGTGACTACAAGTAGGCTTAATATGAATGAGAGGTATTGTTACTGGACATGTCAGGGCACACTTCACTGTCCCTGGGGAGATTGATTAGTGATGTTATGAAAATTATTCCAAGGCCTACAAAATGTATGTCATAAAATGTATAGTGCAGTTGTAATCAGTATAACTTCAAATAAGTGGGTTAGAGAAAGTGAAATTTTATATGACACAGCTCCTTCTTTTGATGATATTTATACTTGTCATTCGTGTGTAACAAGTATCCAGACTTTTATGATTGACCATTATTCATGTGACTCCTACAGAAAGACTGAAGAAAAACAAGTGAATAATAGACTTCGGAAGTAAACAACAATTTGGTTCAGCATTATAGAAAATTAAGATGGATCAATATTTATATTTAAATGCCTTAAATAATATCATAACTATTGGAGAGAGAGAGAGAGAGAG
This sequence comes from Morbakka virulenta, assembly GCA_003991215.1. Lineage (NCBI taxonomy): Eukaryota > Metazoa > Cnidaria > Cubozoa > Carybdeida > Carukiidae > Morbakka > Morbakka virulenta. Next base: position 956,055 of record RDPX01000149.1, read on the forward strand.
AGAGAGAGAGAGAGAGAGAGAGAGAGAGAGAGAGAGAGAGAGAGAGAGAGAGAGAGAGAGAGAGAGAGAGAGAGACAGACAGACACACACACAGATTGATAAATATGTCATAAAATTGGGTCATTGACTCGTATTCCTCCTAATTTGCTTTCTCTATTTCACAGTCCATCGAGAACAATAAGATTTTGGTTTGTAGTAACTATCAAAACTATTTAGTCACGTTACTTTAATCTAACATTTTGAATTATGTTACCTACCCAACGGCTGTCATAGAATGGGTACAAAAGTGGTTGGTTTCTTTCAATGCGGCAAAACCACAACTGATGCCGTTCAAAAGAAAGCGGAATCTTTTCATCCCTCCAACATTCATGAATGATCATTATGATGTTATCCCGGATTGGGTTGCTTCTACTTTTGAGGGATCTCATCAATGAGAAAGCTTTGTTTGTCATTCTCTCCAGATATCCTTGGGCTTTATATATTCAACCTGATGATAGGTTTGCTTGTCGAAAAGGTGTTTTTTATATTGCGTTGGAAAGTACTCTGAGTCTGAGGCCATTTTGTACTCATAAAAAGCTGACATTCGGTCTTTCATTGGGTACTATTGTTACAACTACGCAAGCGCTTCCCCATCTCACCTCTAATCAAACTCCTGTGCAACAGCTCCCAAAATCCACTGTTCAATGCGGGGGGTAAAACTCGTCGCATTTTCCTGACTTGGTTCTTATTCCGTCAACACAATTTACAGTATATTAATCAAGGCTGCTATCATTACACGAGTTTTTTTAGTTCTTCTTTATAGAACTTACTTTTTACCAGGCAAAAAATAAGAATGGTCACTGTTACTTACCTTGAGATAAAAATAAATTAATTCAAGAATGCTAAAACCGAAAAAAAATACTACATATATAAACTGTAACAGTATGTTCATCTTTATTAGTAAAAGTAATACTTACCTGCATTTTTTAGTTCTCTGTTTACTACATTAGGGCAAAATACTGCATGATCGAAGTCCAAAGTCTGCAAGGTTGGAAAAAAAAGGAAATATCAAATAAGTACGGTTTTTACATAGGACGATAAAAATATCAAAAACCTTACTGAAAAAAATCGATTAAAAAAAATAGAATAATGAAAACATTCAACAGTAAATACCTACAATGTTTTTAGAAGACAATACAAAATATCAAAAAACAGACTGTAAAAACATTGAAGTTACAAACCCTGTTGGATAATCAGAAAACTCAATAGTAAAAAAGCACAATTTTTACAATGACGATGGAATCATCAAAGGTTATACTAGAATTAGATGCAACGGCCTAACGCCTGAAACACAAATTTAAGTTAGCCCATTACGTCGTCTGCAAGTCTCATACTACAAACTCTACCTGAAAGGCTTCATCCAATATTCACAAAAACTCCCACTAGTTTCACCATCAAGACATTATACTCGTTCCTTCAATTTTTCTGTATGCTAATGAACATTACTTACTTCTATTCCCAGCAAATAAGTCTTTTAACAGATCATTAACTACTTACTGAATTAAGGCAAAAATCAAAACTTTAATACACTATTGTATGTATGTATGTATGTATGTATGTATGTATGTATGTATGTATGTATGTATGTATGTATGTATGTATGTATGTACAACCTATGCAAGACGATTGCAGGTCTCAAGAGCCACTCAAGGCTGGATGGGTGGAAAGAGCAGGTAGGAGAAAGAAATGAAAGAACAGCAAGACGGAGCAATCATTATATTTGTGTGTAGGTATGTATGTATGAATATGTATGTATGTATGTATATATGTATGTATGTATGTATGTATGTCTGTATGTATGTTTGTCTGTATGTATGTACAANGAGAGAGAGAGAGAGAGAGAGAGAGAGAGAGAGAGAGAGAGAGAGAGAGAGAGAGAGAGAGAGAGAGAGAGACACAGACAGACAGACAGACACAGATGGGAGGAAGGGGAGAAGGGGAGAGGGAGAGATATATTGACTGTCAGAGTGGTAGATCAATAGACATTTGTAATTTGTAATTTTTTTCTTTTTGCAGAGATTGATTGCACCAGACAAGGCAGCTAAAGATGCAATTGTACAAGAATGCAATTTTCTTGTATCCTTTTTTGTTTACTATCAGATAATTACTATGATGATTTATTTCCATAGTATTGTGTTCTATGTAATTTTGTTGCTTGGTAATGATGTCAAGTAATTAGGAAGAAAAAAAATTATGATTTTTTTGTTGATTTGGCAAAAATTTATTCAATTTGGAGTAGAAATTCCAGTTTTTATTAGGTTTACATGAAAATAAATAACATATCCAAGTGAAGCTTTTAATTTTTATATGCCATACTTTGTATTTTTGATATTCTTTTTCAGCCATTCACAAGGGTGCAAGGTTTTGTTATTTATTCACAAAGTTCCAAATGTTAATAAAACACATATATGATCCCAGTATGTAAATGCTATTTTTTCCCCTAAAGATAGACACAGTCTTTGTCAGGGAGTTTCAGCAAATATTAATGCATGATAGTATGTTGATTCAATTCTACTTTAACTGTGCACACACAAAAGTTAAATTAAAAAATCCTTACTACATAACTTATTTTCATTTTAGTGCTAGAAAGTATTATTTTGCATTAAGATGTAGTGTTTAGGTAGCTCATGAAGTGAAGCTGTGTTTTTCCCATTAGAAAGTTGTGTTGCCATTAATGAAAGGCACTGTCGTATTAGCTTTTTAGTCATAAGCAGTCAGTAATTCATATCAACTTACATTGTTCAAGGGATATTTCTAATTATTATGAATTTTACAATGTCTTAATTGTTGCTTTGTTTAAATAAATAGGATTCTAATTTACCAAATCTATAATCGAATGTAAGAAATTTTTGTATTGAGTAAAAGTATTGATGTTCATGTGTAAAAACTGAGAATCTTTTTTGTGTGAATACTGCTCTAAAACCAATTTGTCATTGTCAGATATAAAGACCTTGAGTGATAAAAAATGTATCACTTTTTGATGAAGAATCTTCTGATGTTTTTTTATATGTATGCAGATTTTCATTGATTAGATAGCTCTTTTCACAGTAATGTATGATTTGATGATTAAAGTAGATTTTCTCAGCCCAACTTTCTATTTGCAAGCATTTTTTTAACTACTAGAAGTGAAAGTCATACATTTTAAAAATTATTCTTGCATGTAAAATAGCATTAGAGTATTTTCTCCTTGACTTGACTGTGTATAGAAACGACTGAGGGGTCACCCAAACATCGTTCAGTATATTGCAGCAGCCTCCAATTTAGATGAGCAGTCATCCAAAGAATCTGTAGAATTTCTTATACTAACAGAACTGTGTAATGGTAAGTAAGTTTCTGATTGGAAGTATATGTGAATTTGTCATTTACTGGATAGAGTAGCAGATGAAAAATGGTAAATATAAGTATAAATGGTATTGATACTTGATAAATTAGTAGAATGACATGGAAGTCAAAGGCAAAATTCACCCAGTTGGATTTGACTGCATTTTATCAAAACAATTAAAATTTTCTCAAAATACATAAACAAGCATTACAACAAGAGGTAAATTAACGAGTATCAGTTTGTACAAAACCCACAAATTGAATCTTTAAAATCGATTTGAACATGGCAGATTCGAAATTCCTGTTTTACACCACAATGCATTTTGAAAGAAAGACTAACAGTTTGATTTCCTTGAATACACTCCTATATTTTTAGAACGAAATAGAATAACAAATATAAAACAATTTTGAAGTATATTTTTTTATTTTTAATGTGGCAATGTAGGTTATTTTTAGCATTGTTGTTGTACCTTTTTTTACTTTCAGTGACATTTTTCTGAAATTTGAGTATCAGTAATTGGTATTGACCTGAAGGGAAAAAATTAGGTATAACAAATTAAAGACAATGGTACGACATTCCATTACAGTTCATTATTTATTTGTAGACTGGTTGTGTCTTTTACTTTCAGTGACATTTTTCTGAAATTTGAGTATCAGTAATTGGTATTGACCTGAAGGGAAAAAGTTAGGTATAACAAATGAAAGACAATGGTACGACATTCCATTACAGTTCATTATTTACTTGTAGACTGGTTGTGTCGTTTACAACCATACCAGTTTTAACATACTGCAAATGTAAATTGTCAGTGGAAATGAAAATAATCCCTTAATTTTACTACCNCATTTTATCAAAACAATTAAAATTTTCTCAAAATACATAAACAAGCATTACAACAAGAGGTAAATTAACGAGTATCAGTTTGTACAAAACCCACAAATTGAATCTTTAAAATCGATTTGAACATGGCAGATTCGAAATTCCTGTTTTACACCACAATGCATTTTGAAAGAAAGACTAACAGTTTGATTTCCTTGAATACACTCCTATATTTTTAGAACGAAATAGAATAACAAATATAAAACAATTTTGAAGTATATTTTTTTATTTTTAATGTGGCAATGTAGGTTATTTTTAGCATTGTTGTTATACCTTTTTTTACTTTCAATGACATTTTTCTGAAATTTGAGTATCAGTAATTGGTATTGACCTGAAGGGAAAAAGTTAGGTATAACAAATGAAAGACAATGGTACGACATTCCATTACAGTTCATTATTTACTTGTAGACTGGTTGTGTCGTTTACAACCATACCAGTTTTAACATACTGCAAATGTAAATTGTCAGTGGAAATGAAAATAATCCCTTAATTTTACTACCCCTGATTTTTCTAGGAGGACCACTTATAGAGTATTTACAAGAAAGGGGGAAAACACCACTCCCTTGGCACCAAGTTTTAAAGATATTTGCACAGACATGTAGGGCTGTACTGCACCTACACAGACAGAAACCACCAATTATACACAGAGATCTAAAGGTACCTTAATTTTTTTCAAATACTCAATGTTTTTTCCACTTCTAAATAAATCACTTGGTAATTTACCTCTAGGTTTTAGTTTCAGATAAGGCATTCTAAAACGTAAGCCAGGTAAACATGAAACTGTACCCAAGAACTGGAATCCATGGACACATGCAAAAACATTTACAGCTCCCTATGTATCAAATATGTACAAACTATAGGTTAATTGTATTGGCAAATATGTAAAACAATCAGGACTATTGGCAAATATGTAAAACAATCAGGACAATTAGCCAACAAACTGTATAATTCAAGGAAAGACTGCATACTCTAAATCATAGACCTTTGTACTTCAAAGGAGTCGTAATGACTCCTCAGTTACAACCTAACTGCCATTATTTGACAAGGGCTTGAACTGGTCTCTTCATTTACAGATTAATAGATTCCGGGAGACCAAAAAGATCTTGTCATTCCCCGTATTGCTTTACGATTTTCCTCAGTGTTTTACTAAAACTAGCAGCACCACAAAAAATAGAAGCCAGGGCTAGTTGTTCAAACAGATCCACTCTACTAGATGAAATGAGTATCTACTTAGAGAATTGTAGTATCTCATAAAAAACTAAAAAATAACGTAGCTTGGCGTAAATCATTAAGCCCCCTATGTCAATGTGAGTTAACAGACATTTATTTCGTGCTCAATGCCTCTTGTATGTGTTTTGTTTACCCTTAGATCGAGAATCTACTTATTGGGCAAAAAGGTCAGATCAAACTTTGTGACTTTGGCAGTGCTACTGTAAAAGCAGTATCACCAGATGAGGGGTGGTCCGCGTTACAGAGGAGTCTTGCAGAAGACGAGGTAAGTTGCTAATAATAGTATATACGACTTGCTTACTGTTTTTCGACAAAATGCTATTTTGTGGAACCTGTACTTCTTTTGATTATTTTTTTATTCTGGTGAAGTTTTTTCAGTCATGTTAAGGTAACCAGGAAAATAAGAAATTTTATCTTTAACTTTGGCATCGAAGTTTACAGATAGTAGAGAAACAAGACCTTAGGTAAATTAATGCTTTGAACTGATTTGGCACCGCAAACGTAGCATTATCATAATGTTTGTTAGAACTTCTAGAAATCTGGGAATTTGAAAGAGTGGAAAATGTTTTTACTAATTTTACGGATGTGATCTTGGAGAAGATTTTTTATAATTAAGCACCACACAAGTCATTGAGCTACTAAGTACATATATAACCGTGGAAAAATAGCAGGTAAAAGAAAAAAAGGCCCCAAAACATGAAATTATGTTTTAAATTGCATTGTGCTGGATTTGATTGTAACGATGACAAGTTTAAGGATTTAAGTGATTAAGAAAAGGAAAATTTGTTAGAAAGGATACTGTACCAGTGAGATTTGAATGGATTCAGACATTTGGCCCCCGGTAACTTAACCAGAGCAGAGCTGAGGAACCGACGCAGGTAAGGGGGAACTTCACTGCAGACATTATTTTGAAAACACCGCTGTTCCACAGGAGCAAGTCGTATTTTTGTTTAGTTTAACTACACGGTGCCACCTCGTATCCAGGAAACGATTATTTGCTCATCTGTCAAGGAGATCAAATTGTGATTTCTACAGAAGAATGATCTAAAACTGCTACTCATAAGTTTCAGGAGTAGAAATTTGCAAAGAGCCAGCAAATATACGTGGTAGTTTGTAAAAGAGCATCCGTAAATATCAAACAGAGCTTTCATGTGATAATATCATGCATTATTTTTGCACGAAATGCGTTATTTGATCCCTACCTTAAATAAATAGTACCCTTACAGTAATGCTGAAATAACATTCTCGCTATTAATATTTGGAGATCAGGTGGCATGACGACACACAAACGCAGCGGGTGGAGCCCATTGTATATATTTTTTACTTATTACGCAATGTATTCGATTATGGTAATATGATTTAATACTACTTATATTTGGTGTTTATTTGTCTGTTTTTAAGATTCAACGGAATACAACCCCAATGTACAGAACGCCGGAAATGATTGATCTTTACAGCAATTTACCTATTACAACAAAGGCAGATGTGTGGGTACGTTTGATCTGGTTTTTAATCGTGGTGCCGATGAGATTTTTGCAGAGGTAGAGCTGCGTTAGGATAATAAATTGTAGCTAAATTGATAAATTTTGATATATGTATTTATAAATGATCCTAACAGCTTTGGACAGTCATAAATATAATTCATTGGAAACCTGAAAATCTATTTTTTCTGCTAAATTAAAAGTTTTGCACCAAAAACAATAAATGACATGTTTTAATCCTTGCCCATGGAGGAAAGATAGTGTTAATAAGTTGGGAAATTTTTCATGCAAAATTGTGAAATTTTGCACAAATAGCCATGAAATTAAGAGATATTTTACTCGGAATAATACTTTAACAATATGATGGTAGGCCGCTCATTAATGCTAAATTCCCGTGCCTTTTTTTATCAAAAACGTGTGAAATGGCACTCATTATAGCCACTGGGTAGGTGCCGGTTTCATTGATACAGCGTATAAACACACTGGTCTTTTTCATTCATGACATTTGTATTCAGTTCTTATCAGTTGATTCCCTTCACTTACACCAGTGATAAAATGAACAGCTTAAAGCAGTAAAACAGATCGTTTGTGATATGGAGAGTTTAGTTTACTTTAGAGCTGTTGTAGTAAAGGTCATAATGAAATATGAAAATGAGAAGAAATGTTTAAAGATCTTACTGTTCAAGAATTATGGAATCGTTTTTTTATTGTTTTATTTCTTACTAAAATAATATTTTGGATCCTGAAGTTTCGATATTTTGCACTGTGTATGATTTTATGGCTTATTGGGTGGAAGTGGAGGGTTGCATATTTTGGGCTATTAAGTACGTAGTTTATATTTGTTGATATTCTTTTAAACCTTGATATTGAAGGTTGACTAAGTTTACAGCTACTGAATTAAATTTCTTTTAAAAAAGACCCAATAAAGCCGTTAGTCTAAAGGATTACAGAAAGAAGAATTCAAGTGAAATCAGTAAAATCGCTTTGGATTTCATAGAGTTCTGGTATTAAGCAAAAAAGATACAAACAGCGAACAATTAGTGGAGACTCGACTCGGCAGGGTGAGGAAAGGAGCACTGATCGTAGAAATACTTGCTTAGGCGTGAAACCCCATCAGCATTATGTTGTGAGAATGAAGTCAGTTGAGATGTGAAAAAATGGTACAGAACTAAAGAAGAAATTTCATAACGTTTTGTGGTAAAAACAACGGAGATGCCTAATACTGGCGACATGAGGCTAAATGCGACAAGCGCTACAGATATTGAAAAGGGGGGCCAATGAAATTGGACACTGAACCCGATCAAAGTGTCCAAATAATGTAGTAGTGAAATAACTAAAGAAGCGAAAAATGTGGTGAACATATCAAGACAAATGCTTTTGCTTGCGGGTTTATAACTGACTACGCTTGTACTTCAGATATGTATATCTGAAGCAGCTTAAATCACTTCTTTTTTGTGTGTTTTGCTTAATGGTGCCATACAAGGCATAAATGCCTCTATGTTTATTGAACTGTGAAGAAATAATAGGGAAAACATAAAAGAAACAAAGAAAATTAAATTAAATTAAACTGAGGTATTAGTTAGCCTTAGCTTTGACAACACTCAAGTCACATGATGAAGGAAAGCACACAGAACCCATAGATTTCCACAGTCTTGCAGTCCGAGCAAAAATGCCTACAATCATGGAAAGATTTATCACAATGAGGGACAACAGCTGCATGAGGATGAATACGCTAAGAGAAACTAGTTACAACAGGTGCAACAAACTGAGGTAGTACCAACGAGGAAAGCTCATCAGAACACTTCCCATTGTAAAACCTATAGAAAAGACGAAGAAAAAGCACATTCCGCCAATGAAACAAAAGTTTAAGAGTACCTGCAAGATTTGGACCTATCAAGTTACAAACACGTTTTGAAACTCGATCAAGAACTTCAAGATAAGATGATTTAGGACCTGTCTATATATGGAAAAGTACTTTCTGCATAGGCGGATTGAAAACTTAGAGAGATGCAAGATGGCCACGGGTATAAGGTTATCTCTAGCATAATACAAGGAAACAACCGTTTTTGAATCAGACTTGCCAATGGATTGAATATTAGGACCCAAAGAAAGTTCTGGAGAAAATGACAGATTAAGTATCCTCATTGATGAACATTTCTCAAGAAGACAAGCAACCTTACCAGAGTTAATATCAGAATTATATTCTATAAATATTGGAGGGAGATAAAAGCTCAGCGTTCTATTAAAGAACACCAGTTTAGTTTTAGCTGCATTGAAAGAAAGCAGTCACTTCCTTTCCTAGTCTCTGACACCCTGAAGGTCAGATTCTGAATCTTCCGCGTTTGACTTGTTTCTTAACCTTAAATGCATTCAAGTCATCTGATGTATAAAATCCCTCAAAACCCTAATAATCCCACAATCAATCTTCCCGAGGAAAAAGCTACATTCATAGACATATTTATTACAACTAGGAGCGACATCTTAGATGAAGGTGTTGAGGTAAATAAGACACACAAGATGCAACAAAATAGACAGATACTAGCTAGGAACGTTTATCAAAACAGTTGATATTTATAGAAAAAACAAGGACAGCCCTCTTATTGTGGAGGACACCAGCAAGTTTCTGGGCTATCAAGTTAACACGTCTCTGAGACTGAAAAAAGTTGACGAACTTTAGGTGCCAGAAACCCGATTTTTGTGTCAGCATTTGGTAGCGATAAAACATTTCTCCAAATTTCTTGCAATGTGTCAATATCTTACAAGCATTAAAAAAATATTGTTTTTTTCTTTTGAAAAAACAGCAAAAGAGCACACGCACGTAAACAAACGCGCGCGCCAGAACGCCTGTATGTAATTGGTTTTTCAAAGGTTCGGGTCATGTATGGCAAAAGAAAGAGAAGGTTGCATTAGAGAAGAGATTAAGTATCGAAGTGTAAAGAAACCCGGATACAGACAAATAATGATATTCAGAGATGTTGTGAAGAAATGGTCAAGGTAAGAGTCTTTGTGCCATAAGCGGGCCTTATGGCACAAAGACTCTTAGTGGGCCTCCCTCTGAAATAGGTAGGATTTGTGTTGGGCGTAGGTACTCCTAGGTTACAATATCTGACACCCCATAAATGACTATTGTTAATGTATTCTTAGCACTTGGCATCAAAGACCATTGTAATTTAACTCACCACATCGTTATATACTTTAATTGTCATAAAAAACTAGCCAGTAGAGATGAAGCAAACAAATATGATACCATGATATGGAAAATCGGACAGCAGAGCCCGGTCAAATTTACTTTGTTTAAAAGCTTTGTTTAAAAGAAAGCCCTCCACCCCCATAAAGGTACATCAAAACGTAAAAGACTTCCGTATTGAAGGATTTCAAGCCTACTGCAGTCATTCCGTGGTGCCCTGAAATTAAGACGAAATTATGGCTTTATTTGTGCCAGAGGTACTTTTAAGGAGACCATGAGCATTTATTCGTCTTATTAGCCTTATGACAGTGTTGTAAAGTTTTGTTTTGTTTTTTTAGATTAAACGATTAAGTAGATTTTTATTTATTTGTTTGTTCTTCATTTCTTTTCATGTATACTTAATCAATTTTACTTTTTGTCTGTTGCTGTGTTAGGCTTTAGGATGTGTTCTTTACATGCTTTGTTATATGGAACACCCCTTTATGGACGGGGCAAAGCTTAAAATTATCAACGCCAATTACACAATTCCAGAGAATGACAGACAATTTTGTGATTTTCATCCATTAATACGTGAGTATCTTCATGTAATTTAAATGACAAACAATTTTTTGAATCATGGTTAGATACATTGAGGATATCAATTATTTATACTAGCTAAGTAAATTATTAATAAAGTAGTAGAATAATAAGTGTTACTTAACAGCTTTTACTCAGAGAGTTTTTTGTGAATGTTACATTTATTAATTTTGCATTGTTTGTTTACCCATTGGCATTTTACTTTTTTTGAAAACCGAAGCATCTCATCATGTACCTTTACACTTTTTGAAGACCAGTTCGTACACATGAAAGGTTCGTATGAAAGCTCAACAAGTTGTTATGGCAATTGAAAATTTCCATCCTATAACCTATATTGTACTGCCTTTGTTGTTTTTTGTTTGGGAGACAACACTGGTTTGTTTTAAAGTAATATAGACCTTACTTAACCAGGTTTCACTTAATCTTATATACTAGAGAGCAACAGGTACAATGGTTTTGCCTTTCACAGGTTTATGTTTGGCCTGGATGAACACAGATTTTGTGAGCAAACACTAGACTTTAGTTAATTAACGTTTTTCCATTTTCAGTGGACCAAAAATTTAAAACGTTTTCAAACCTGGTAATGTTTGAGTTCTTATATAGCAACCACGAAAGTTGTCTTTAAAGCTTAGTAGCAGAAGCAACGGACGCAGTGCACTAGTTGATTTTATTTACAATTGCTCTGTCAAGTACTATTTACAGAATGATCATGGTACATGCACTACCTGCTCTGCCTTGTCTTAGCAGTTGAACAACAAAGCCCCTAAAAGGACTTAACATTCGTCGAATATTAGTTATATTTATTTTATTGTCGTGGTAATAAATGGTTGGGCTAGCACAGTTTATGTACCATCTTGGATATTCTGGTAAGCTTTTTTTGGTATATTATAATATGAAGAAATTGAAATCGCTTACAGCGTAGAAAAGGCTCACCGAAGTAGAAATTTTTTATTCACTCCCTTACTTTCATTTTTACCACGTTAAGTTTTGTGAATGATAGTGTTTATTTGATAGCTAATATTCTATCTAAGGTCGATAGGCCAATATTCATAAGGTTTTGCACCAGTTGTTACTTTTTCGAAGAAGCGTAATAAAGACTGACTTACTTTTTGAAAAAAATACCTTAAAATTTATGTGGTTTGGTTTAGTTTTCCTCAAACTTATGTCAGTTGTTTTGGATATAAGAATAGCAATGTGAAGCTGGTTACTTATTCAAGGGCTAATCAGTTTTGTTTTTTTTTGTTTGTCGAAGAATGGGTATGCTAGAACTCGACGGGAGATTTAGTATCGTTAAGAGTGTAGTTAAAAGTGATACATTGCTGTTTGGTATTTATTGCATTGCCAGTTTGTGTGAAACCTTCCGTAATCTTGATTTCCGTTAAAGGTTCAACATTGAGTGTTCACCCGGAAAACAGACCGGATCTTGAAGGTATTCTTGAAGAATTAGGCTGTCTTGCATCGCAACGAGGAGTGGACTTAAAAGCCCCAGTTTTTGTAAGTCAGTATTTGACTAAAATTTTACGCAATGCATTTTTTGGCCGGAGAGGGGCCATAGTAAATATTTACATTTGTTGATCTTCTTAAATTTACTTGGGGAATTACGGGTATAACGGCTAAGCCGACCTTGAAAGCAGCTGGCATTATGTCCCCCCCCGCCAGCCCTCAATTCTCCAGAATACTCATCTGATGATTGATGTGAGGATCGCTGACCAACTGTATAAACAAGCATTTAGATGTTACGTATCATTAAGCTTTACATTTAAATTACTGTCCAAAGTTTTCAGCCAAAACCTATAACCGTGTAGCGATGGTACAATTTGAAGAAAAAATCCTTGTTTGGAACAATAGTAGAACAGAATATGTTGAAAATGAAAGGAATTAAGGAAATTCAGGAAAGCAAGAAGGTTTTGCCGTCGTTTTTTTGATGCGAAGGCTTTAAATTGCTAACTTAACGTGAAAAGAATTATTCTGCAAAATACATGTAAAAAGCTATATGTACACTTGCTTGCTTGATGTATTTCAATATTACAAAATTAAGACCAAGTATACGCATTAAAGACAAAGTTAAACGTCAAACTGACCACATTAAGGTATGATTTTTATCAGGTGAACATGGTGATTTTTTCTTGTGTTGCGGATAAATATTTCTGGGTTTTTTTGTGAAAGGGATTGTCTAAAAAGTTATTAATTTTTGTTTAGTCAAAGGGATGACGTTTACATAGCTGTTGAAAACTGAGTTTTAGTTAGCTGCCACGGGCCTTTTTTCCCCTGAAAAAAAAGTGAGAATCCATTGTTTACCTGTTTGAATCAAGATTACATTTGACTTGTAGGTTAACGAACTCAAATATGTATGTATACATCAGTAGGGTCAACAAAATTTGTTTCAAAATGTTAGAAATAGTAGTTAAATGATCAATATTTACCAGAATGCTGGGAATTCCCTGTGTGTGTGTGTGTGTGTGTGTGTGTGTGTGTGTGTGTGTGTTTTGGTTTTGGTTTTGGTTTTGGTTTGCTTTGCCTTGCATCAAACATCAATTTTTTATTTGTTTATCAAAATTATTAATCAGTTGAACTCTGAACCATTATATTAGGATAGTTTTGGTGTTGCTCACTCCAGTGCGGTGCAGGGTGGATAGTTTTTTGCTGTAATTTTGATTTCATATGACTAAATATATCGTAAATTTTGGATTAAGGATGTATGTTATAAGGCGATACCCAGTTGACATCTTTATCTTACATTCTTTTGCCTTTATTATGTACCAAAGCAATTAATTCTTCCAATTCAGGGATGCAACAGACTGGACTCACTGCCTCTGTTTTTTGCTATCTTTTAAAATTACAGCTGCAGTGAAAACTGACATTGATGTTGTCAACCTTTGCAGCAGTTTACTTTTACGTTGACTTAAGTTGTTCAGTTTAATTTGTGAAATTGAGGTTGGTTTTTGAAAAATTAAGCGTACGACAATAGTAACTTGAGTCCAAAAAGTCATATTTATGACAGTGAAAGTTTCTTGTTTTAAATCTTATTTTGTAGAAACATTGTTGTTAAAAAATTTATCGTGTTAATTAATGAATAGCTTGTGAGAAAGTAATGCTCTTCCTCTATTAAAAAGTTGAAGTTTTGCTATGGGGTTTTGTACAGTTTTCCAAGGAGTTAAGCATAACCTAAATGCTTTACAATTTTCTAATTACAATTTTGATTTTTTATTTCAGTTTTCTCATGATAATCGTAACCCTGTTAAAAATTTTATTAATTATAGTAAATGTCATAGTAGATAGCATTTCAAGTGCATTACAAGTTTTATACAAAAATCTCTCAGTACTCATTCCAGTTCTACGTTGGTGTTTAAAATACCCACAACCTATCATCCAGGGCTAGTCTCCTTAACTCGTAAATTTCAGTCGATTCTCTATATATTAGCCCACATTTTGCGTACCCAAAAGCATTCTTTGTTTCTTTAATATTTCACTTTCAAATACAGTTTTTGAATTAGAACAACACTAGGGATATCTTCTGATGCCACCAACTTTGGTATGACATTGTATTTGCGGTATACTTTTTTATACAATTTGAAAAACAATTTTTTGTAATTTTTTCTGCAGGAGGATAAGTTTGGTGTTACAGTAAGTGGAGGTAAGAAAGAACACCCAGGCGCTACGTTGTAGGCGAATACACTGATTAATAAACACTCACTCACACACTCAGTATATGTAGTTTTGATTATAGTTCTGCAACACAAGACCCATAATATGGTTTCGAAGTCATGCAAGTTGAGACATTAAAAGATTATTAAGCAATTTATGATGGTGATGATATTGACGATGATGACGATGGTAGTTGTAATGATAGTGCTTAAGATGTCAGTGGTAATTTAATGAGTCAAACGGTAGCAACTTTGCTTAAAAACAAAGCCTTGTTTATGTATGTATGTATGTATGTATGTATGTATGTATGTATGTATGTATGTATGTATGTATGTATATATGTAGGTATGTATGTAGGTATGTATGTATGTAGGTATATATGTATGTATGTAAAAGATATAATAAGTTGCAAAGAATAAAAAAACTACACTATCCATTTCGACAAGCCTGTTTCGTGATTTTACTCACTCGTCAGGAAATGTACCATATCTATGTTTGTATGTATATGTATATATGTATGTATGTTTATGTATGTATATATGTATGTATGTATGTATGTATGTATGTGTGTATGAATGTATGTATGAATGTACGTACGTATGTATGTATGTATGTATGTTTGTATGTACGTATTTATGAATGTACGTATGTATGTATGTATGTATGTATGTATTTACTTATTTATTTATGGGTTAATGTATTTATCTATTTATTTGTTTCCAAATATTTTATGAGCATCTTGCTATTAAAATTACCACTTTTATTGATGCTGATTCCAATAACTGATGGGGATGCACCTCACAATAAATGTTTATAAAAATTACTTTCATTGTAGTTATGATACAGTTAATATTTGTCACAGTTTTTGTTGGTGGTGGTGGTAGTTTTTTTTGTTTTCTCTATTACAGCGGTCCCACATGACTTTTTTATGGTTGGATATTTTATGCCTTGTTTTGGCTTTTTGTGTGTGCCAAAAGCCATGCTGTTTACCAAGTGGTATTTGTATGCGTATAATTTTGCGATGCAGATTTGTAGTGTGTCTCAGGAAAGGTCGAGTGGACTTTGCAGGTAGTATAGAAGTGTACACGCAGGAAAACTGTACAGAAGTAAAATCTATACCATTCCCTTGAGCTATAAAATGTGCTTTTCTGTAGACAATAATGCACCAGAGCCCATTTTATCAAGATTAGGACACCACCAAGAGGTAGCGATAGCACTATTTGTTGAGTAAGATGCTTGGTAGTTGTACATGGCAGTTGTTGCTGTTGGTGTATTGCTCTGGTTTGGGTGCACGCTATACATTGTCCGAGTGTACTGTTAGCTTTATGCAAGACGTCATTAGCGTACCGTTATCTCTGGCACATGGTGTTGTATAAGAATTTGCTGTTGACCAAATTTTGTTAAGCAAATGTAGATTACTCTATTTTCGTATATATTGCTGTGTAGACCAAGTTTCCGGTGTATCAGTGGGTGCTGGTACAAATAGTGGCAGTGTTATTCTTGGCAATGTGGTTAAAGGAGCTGGTAGTCTATTTAGCAATATCAAGGATGTGTCGTCTAGAATGGTCCAGTCTGTTGCTGGGTAAGTAAGAACATTTTAGTTTCGTGGTAACGGTAACATATTTTGTATAAGTTGTAAGGTGTACACCAACTTCAAGTAGTTGGTCACTGGTAATTTTTGATAAGCAGGGAACTGTTGAGTGTATGTTAAAGTAATAATAGATGATTTGTTGGACAATGAGATTTTATCAACATCACTGAGCGTAGCTTGTTTTCACTTTTAAACTAAGCCATATTAATTTTATTTATTTTTTGTTATTTATACATTTTAAAAGGACAAAGAAAACACTAGTTTGTTGGTTTGGTTGAGTTTTGTTTTACCGGGTAAAATACTGAAATAGATAACATTTAGGCATAAATGTATAATCAGAGCTATAAAAAAGTTATATTTGGTACTATTAACTCACCGTTAGTATGGCCGTAACGGTACTTTTGGATACAATAGAGGTATTTGTTTTCAAATAGGAACACTGACATTAGGTCAACGTATTTTTTAATGATTACAGCCAACAGCTGTGGTCACTGATTGACTACAACCAACAGCTGCGGCATTTTTAAAGCAAAGAGGCAGTCGAAGTGTCTTTATGTGATTTTATGGTTTTACGTAGCAGGTAAAATAATTACTTTCAGTATTCCCGTTGAGTTTTAATAGTTACAGAAATATGCCACCCGGTCGTCTTGACCCAGTCACCCAATGACGCCGGATGCCATATTATTCTGTTTTTGACTCACAGCTTGCATTTGTGATAACGCAAAATAGGCGATAATGTCCGTGTATGTTCGAGCTTCAGATGTGAGGGTCATTCTGGGTTAGTTGCCCTCCGTTGTATTTTTCCTTGTCGTATGCGTTTTTCTCACAGACCCCGCCTGTTTCTCATACTCTGCTATTGTTTTTTTAGTGGACTTGAAAACCTTAGGCTAACAATGCTACTCGCTGGTGATAAAGAGAAATATCAATCTTTGACGAAAACACCTATATTTATGCGACGGCTGACCATTTACGAATTTTGAAAAAATGTGCAAATTATGTGTGATTTGCCACACAACTTGTTACTTAATACAGGGAGGGTTTTTCCATTAAATTCTTTAATCTTAACGCTTTTGAGCCGGTTACATAAGCGACAGGAAAACACTTTTGAGGAATTGCTCTTTGGCAGCAATTCACAACATCATTGAAATCCAATGTCGCTTTTGACATTGTCGATCATTGTGTACTATGCTTCACCCTCTCTCACTATTCCCATAAGGTTGGTGGCCTTATCCACTTCGTCAATGTCCACTAACAGACTATCCAAATATTTCATTTTTTGTATTGTGCTTGCCCGTCTAACAGCTATTCTTCTCATGAACACAGTATTCTTGAAGTTATCGTCTCATATATTATTGGACATTGAAACACTTTTTTGTAGCTAAATTTGATAATTAAAGTAGAGAGAATATCGTATTATATTGTGGTAAAAGTTCAGGTCATTTCTGAAGGGGGTGTAATAAATTTTTTACTTCACTTTTACATAACATGGACAAGTTCATGACTCTAGTTTTTAGTCGTAACAACAGCCCGTTAAGGTACCTCTTCATACAAATCTTTAATATTTATATGGAATTTTTTCATTAGTAGACAAAAGAAATGAAATTTTTTTATTACTACCAGTTTTCCATGACAATTTTCAACGAAGCAAAAATAAGACCGAGTTGGTTTTTTTTGCAGAATTTTGTGTTGGACGTGCTACAATCGAGTTGAAAGCCCTGGTTTATCATGAACCAAAGCACGTAAAACAAATACTTTTGGTCTGATCATTTGGGATAAGAAAAAGCTAGAGGTTTATGTGGTAGTAATCACATTATACCACAGTAAAAAAAGCCCAAGCACATGGAAGACGAGTTAAGAAGTTTAAAAAAACATGGTCATCAAATTGGCAGGACGATCAAAGGAATCCATGATAATGTTTTCTGCCCTGCCGTAAAAGAAGCCTTATTGTGATAAAAGGAATTTGCTTTGTTAATATTGGGTCGTAGTTAAAAAGGATTTACTAGGTTTTGTTTTTCATCGGGACCACTTTTTGACTTTGACGTTGGTTAATGTGTACCAGAGTGAATCTTTTACCATCCACTGCTTTTTGTGCATAACGATTTACAGTTATATACTCTTCTTCTTTTCTATAGATACGTTAAAAATGATTTGGACATAACGTATTTAACTTCAAGGGTGCTAGGTGAGTTACAGGAAATATATCCTAATATCTGCTTGTCAGTAAAAACATTTTGCCTCTCATTCAATGCCCGTCGTATTTCCATCTCACCAGTTTTAAGTGAAAAACAGTTATAAAAAATGGGTTTTTGACAAATATAAGTTCCATTGAAACTTAGATATTCTACTGTTATGCAAAGACAATTGATAAGAATTGCATATCTATAGTCTACACCATGTACTGAGACTGGATGGATAGATAATCTTACATGATGTAGTAGACTACTTCTAAAGTACTTTCTTAGACGGGGCCTTGCCAGTTGAACAGCTTTCTGTCATTTCTGCAGATCGGCAAAGTCAATGGGTCATTTACTATAGGTATTTTAAGGCCCAGTTTGTATGACAACGAACGTGTAGATTAAGTTAATGTATGTTTGTTCGAGCTTAATTCTCTGTCTTTACTATTGTTGATGTGTGTTTTTTTTCTTTGTTCTAGTAATGTCATTTCCCGCAGAGGGTATCGAATCAACGTACAAAAATTCAATTGATGATGTAAGGGAATTTTTAGATGAGAGACACCCGGAAAAATATGTTGTAATAAATGTTTCTCAACGACTTTATAGAACAGCAAAGCTGAATGACAGAGTAAGTTGGGCAGCATGTTGTATTCAAATTATATTATTATTGAAAAATTCTTTAGAATTGCTATTTTAAAATCCAACACCGAGTCACTACCAGTGACCTAGGGTGAGGGAAGTTGGGTAACAAAAACTTTTAAGGTGCACAAGAAGGGTGTCATTCAAACCGGTCAAAGCATAAAAACATAATAAAAATCATTTTCTGACAAAGCCACAAACATCAATTCGCAACAATTAAATGGAGAGGGCTTTCCTAAGAAGATGGGCAGTGCCATTCAAAACAATTTTTTGCACTTCCTGCAATGAGGGTTCACCCGGTATTTGCTTCAGGAAGGTGTCAGTTCCTTTCTTAATAAGACCCAATGCTCCAACAATCACTGGTATTGTCTTTGTCCTCAGATGCCACATTTTACCTATCTCAATCTCTAGATCTTTATACTTAGAAAGTTTCTCGAAAATCTTCGCAGAAACATTCCTATCAGAAGGGACACTCATGTCAATCAACAAGCA
>RDPX01000149.1:978383-996408 GCA_003991215.1 Morbakka virulenta
TTGAGGGTTCCCCGTTTATGTGACGCATGCTTCTTAAGACGGTCTCCGTAGCGAGGCTTCACCCAAGACCTTAGGACTAAGTAACAAAGTAAGAACTCGGTACTCAGCCCTTCAGAACAAGAGATCCACGCTCACGACACCTAGATATGATGCTCCCCCACTACTCCCGCCCGTTATTATTATTATTATTATTATTTGATAATATTTCAACAGGTGCATTATAACAGTTTACATAACTGTTTTTCATATAAGTCCGATA
Organism: Morbakka virulenta; assembly: GCA_003991215.1. Taxonomy (NCBI): domain Eukaryota; kingdom Metazoa; phylum Cnidaria; class Cubozoa; order Carybdeida; family Carukiidae; genus Morbakka; species Morbakka virulenta. Next base: position 978,643 of record RDPX01000149.1, read on the forward strand.
TCTGTTGTGGATTATTGGAATCTGATAGTTTGTATAGAATGACATTTAGTGCAATTGGCTTTAATTAAGATGGTAAGAAAAAAGTTCTGTGACCAAAATACCTTTGCAACATGGCAATAAACAAAGAGACCTTTGGAAGGAAAAGCTAGCAAGAAAATAAACCAATTTTGAAGTACGTCTCTTTTTTTCGACATTCATATTTATCTCCCTTGCTAAATCTAGAAATGCCAAAAATGTTATCGTTTTTTGGTCTTTTAATAATGTACGTTGAAACGTAATTGGATTGTTATCATAGTATGATTTATAGTGACCCTGACCTGGTGCTGGAGAATTCACTGTTTCTTTCTGGACTTGTGTTTCCATACATCATGAAATGGAGGTGCAAAATACATATACTGTTTTTAATCCTTAGCACCAACAAAATGGTTACTGTCTGTAACGACTGCTAATTGTTATTGTAAATATGACAGGGACATTCTGTTTGAGGCAACAGAACGACCATGTTTCAGTAAAATCTTCAATTAGCAAAAGTGCGTATACAAGTACACGCAGACCGAAATACAACTAGACTGCTACTCTCATAACAATATGCAATATAAGACAAATGGTAGAAGCTTTGATCAGATTATATTTGTACGCAGATTGACGCATACACTATTGAAGTAACGATTAACAGTTATTAGCATAAGATTAGATATTTTGAATGTTCAGGTAGTACCGAACACCTTAATTTATTCATTCGTAGGTCTACGAATGTAGTTGGCCCTCAAAACGAGCCCCACCACTTGATAAATTGATTTCTCTTTGCCGAAAAATGAATAACTTCTTACGACAGGACAAGAAAAATGTCGTTGTGATCCACTGCTTGGTAAGTCACTTATTGTTTTGATTCTGATGCAGATTTTTGACATTTTGACGTTTTTGACAATGAACAACTGGAAATAAGCCATTACAAAATATTTTATTTATAGGAAAGAAATATGGTGTATGGTAATTAATATTCCCAATTTTAAGTGTCTATCCTCTCCTCTTGTTTTGTTGAAAACCTTTAATGCCCTAGTTTTGCTACTTTGATTATTTGGCAGGTCTTGTTTTCTTCTACTACAACCATGGCAACTTTTTATGTGGTTTCTTGATCTTTTTGTATTGTAAAGTCACACAGAATTTTGTGATGATCATTATGTTGATACCATTTATCTTAGGAGCCTGTTTGTCTTATTTGGTCCCAATACGAAGGTCTTACCACACAAATAAACTTTTGCTTTTATTCCACTTTCTGATTCCTTTTTAGCACTTTTTCTTCCAGCAGTCATAGTGCTTTCCTTTCCTAATATTTCCAATTGGCTTCTGGTCCATTGGTACTGTTAGCTAGTCAAAGGAGTTTTTGCTGCTATAAGATATATACATTTAACTAACACAAGCGCCAAAATTAGACTAGCTGGTTTGTTGGGACTAGAGTCAGTAACTGCCTGTTGGTCTGATATGGTTTTTATTGAGAATAGAATGAAGCATCTTTATTTATGCTTTTGTGAAATAAGTTAATTGAATTCCTTATTTTCTTGCTTTTATGCATCTGAAATTATTTTTTTGGGTTTTTGACGTTGGTGTCAAATGCATATTTTAATGCGTTTAGAAATTCATGGTTGATGTTTCACATGATAAAATAGTTACTATTCATGAAAAACTTGCAAATGTCAGTTTTTAAATGTTTTTTCGATGTATTAGATGCTTAGCACCCCTTCCCATGAAATAGGTTTTATTATTTTGTAGATCAGTCTTGAAAGACGTGTGGCTGAATGGACTAGATTTTTGTTATCAGTCCCGACTAGAGACAAAAGATTTTCTTTGGAGTCAAGAGTTGGTAAAGGATATGAACTTGAAAACAGAAACGTTGGCGTTGGTATTAAATAGTGTTGAGTTCCTGGAACCATCTCATATTTTAGTTCCTTAACAGTAATTTGAAAGGTATTTTATGATCCTATTGATCCCATTGATGATCCTATAATTGGTTTCTTGTCACATCCTACATAACCTAGGATTTAAACTTGTATTGTTAACAAAATCATTGAACTTATTTATTGCCGCAGTGCCCAATTTTAATACAGCTTTTTGTTGTCTTATATCTTAGGATGGCAAGACCGTTTCAGCAACAGTTGTTGTTGCCTTTTTTATCTTTTGTAAACTTTTTCCTGATTATGGATTGGGGATGGATCTTTTCAACTTGCGACGCTGCCCGTCTCCAACACTCTGTCAGCCAACACCTTCACAGAAACGGTATACATAATTCATTATCATTCCAATAATTTTTATGCTACTTTGTGTTAGGCCAATAGACCTTATAAATAATTAGTTTTTCAAAGGTAAGAGCGCATTTAATTGTGTTTTTTGAAAAACATTTTTTTTCTTTGGGAAGTTTTGATGACGTCTATACCAGAACTACTTTCGCAATTTAGTGTTCAAGAATTTCAATAATTTGGTTATTTGCTCTCTTGGTTGTAATTGAGTGGTTGTTAAAGAAAGGCAAGTAGGATTGGTTTTTGTCATATGCATTATGAAATATGTTCTTCACCTAATTTATCAATCACCTTTCTCCCTCAAAGATTTAAAACAGGTATAAAAATGTGAAAATTCGCGTGTATGTCAACCGAGTTATGGTTTATGCTACTAAAAGATGTGTTCGAAATCTTGTCAATATCAAGCATAACGCCAAATTAATTGTTAGCATGATCGTCAAAAATGCCAGCATATCAAGAGGTCCTTGGTCACTCATAGTACCGAAGTCGAATTTAATGACCCAGTGTTATTGATGAATACTAACGTAAAGACAAGATTCACCAATTTTTTTGTTAGACTGTATTTTGCCTTTAAGCCCAGAAATATTGTAATACCTTTGCTCTAGTTACTAATATTTCATCTAGTATTCGTGGGTGGGTTTGTGGAAATATGAGATGTTGATCTTTAAGTTTTTCATAACATTTGTGGATAATAATGATTGACAACATTTGTGCATACCCCGAGGGCTGTTAATTCTTGCCCTTAATCTTCGTGCTTCTCTCGTTGTTCATGCTATTGTTGCTATTCTTTTCCTTTTCCTTTTCTTTCCTCTTCTTCGTTTTGGTCTTCTTTTCCTTTTGGTTGTTTGCTGTGATCAATGATCGCCACAATGTACTTCACCAGAGCATGGAGATCTGTGCAGCTTTGGTATGTGGTTACGTTTTGTCACATCGGTCTTGTAGTTGGCCAGCTATCTTCCATTTGGAACTCGCCACATTTTCTTGGTTGTCCAGTGTTTGCTTTTCTCATCCCCACATACACCACTTTTCTCCGTCGAAGTTGCATGAACCAACCCAGCTTACTCCCGTAAATATTCTTGGGGATCTCTCTTTTATTGGAACCCATTGTGGAATGTTAATCCAGTTATTAGTAATGCTAACTGAAATTATGATGATAGTGATGACATTGACAAAAACAGGAATGAAAGTAGTAATCACCAAAGTGAAGTATATTCGTTCTATTATGAATGGAAATAAATATGCTAATTATAAATACTGGCAGGATTGCACTTGAAATTCGATTCCGATAACAATGGAATAAGACAGTCTTCGAGCCAGGAATAAAGGAAGGTGAAAGTTACGCCTGAATTTCTCAAGACTTACCCTTGAGCCAGCTGGTGGAAAGAAAATGCGAAATTTATCATTGTTATCAAAGATATACTAGTATTGGGTACTAGGTTATGTTGTTCCTTGTGCCAACTATTGTCAATTGACCCGTGCTTTCGTCCAAAAAAATTCAATTCAAAATCTTTAGAAACATATCAAAAGAGTTTATTTGTTGATTTTCACGCCCGATGACATGGCGGCACTCTCCACTCTTCCGTTGCAACAGCAGCTTATGTAAAAAAGAATTGTGTCTGATTGTGAGTGGCCTAGTGCTTTAAATTTTATGTGGTATTGAAAAAATAGTCAATGTAGACTTGTTTTTTTGCATTCATACCTGTTAGCTACATTATTAACTGTTCTGTTTACTGTGCACTATTAAAGATATGCTTTTGTGACCCATTCTGCAGCCCCCGTCGACTTATGTGCTTGTTAAAGAAATCAATTTCCATGGATACTGTGGTAATGGGTGCATTGAGCCATCGGTTGGCTATGTTGTTCCATCATTGATAACACAATGTAACAGCATTTTTGCTTGACACACTTTTTCGATGTTTTCCAATGTATTTTTGTGCGCTGAATCCGAAAATCACATTTATTTTTCTCAACCATCGTTCGTTTCTATGTTACTGAGCATAGTCACTTTTTGGAAAAATACTTAAAGTTAATCAAAAGCGGAACCTAACAATATTGCAGTACAACAAGACAATGAACCACAATGTAGCATTATTATGATAAATAGCAAGTTTACACCATTTAAACGATTGTGAGAGGCTGCCAGCTAAATTTGCGAGGCCTATGTAAAGTGTAACACACTAGGTAATGTTAGTTATTAGCATAGCATAAGTACAGAGAGAATAGTTGTTATACATATAGCTATCAAATGCTGTCACACCTGTAACTGTAGAAAATGCGTGCTCTATAGCTGGAAGAACTTCGCCGAACGTGATTGTCTTGAGTGCTCCGATTTATCACTTCGCACTATTGACCATATGTAGTCTCCCATCATTGTGGCATCCCATCGTCCTTGATACCTACGTTCCATGGTAGCGATATCTTGATGAAATCGCTCCCCATGCTCCTCGCTGACAGCTCCGAGGTTGGAAGGGAAAAAGTCTAGATGTGAATGTAAAAAGTGCAGTTTCAAAGACATGCGACATCCCATGCACTTGAAAGCTTCGACAAGTTGTGAGACAAGAGTTTCGTAGTTTGGACTTCTCTTGTTACCAAGAAAGCCCTGGACAACACTTCGAATAGCGCTCCAGGCGTCCCGTTCAATGTCGCTCATTACAGCTTCGAGTTTATCGGATTCCAGCATCTTCTTAATCTCTGGTCCAACAAAAACGCCTGCTTTGACTTTTGCCTCAGACATCTTAGGAAACATGGACCTAATTTCTTGAAAAACTGGTCCTTCCGTACTNTGCATGAACCAACCCAGCTTACTCCCGTAAATATTCTTGGGGATCTCTCTTTTATTGGAACCCATTGTGGAATGTTAATCCAGTTATTAGTAATGCTAACTGAAATTATGATGATAGTGATGACATTGACAAAAACAGGAATGAAAGTAGTAATCACCAAAGTGAAGTATATTCGTTCTATTATGAATGGAAATAAATATGCTAATTATAAATACTGGCAGGATTGCACTTGAAATTCGATTCCGATAACAATGGAATAAGACAGTCTTCGAGCCAGGAATAAAGGAAGGTGAAAGTTACGCCTGAATTTCTCAAGACTTACCCTTGAGCCAGCTGGTGGAAAGAAAATGCGAAATTTATCATTGTTATCAAAGATAAACTAGTATTGGGTACTAGGTTATGTTGTTCCTTGTGCCAACTATTGTCAATTGACCCGTGCTTTCGTCCAAAAAAATTCAATTCAAAATCTTTAGAAACATATCAAAAGAGTTTATTTGTTGATTTTCACGCCCGATGACATGGCGGCACTCTCCACTCTTCCGTTGCAACAGCAGCTTATGTAAAAAAGAATTGTGTCTGATTGTGAGTGGCCTAGTGCTTTAAATTTTATGTGGTATTGAAAAAATAGTCAATGTAGACTTGTTTTTTTGCATTCATACCTGTTAGCTACATTATTAACTGTTCTGTTTACTGTGCACTATTAAAGATATGCTTTTGTGACCCATTCTGCAGCCCCCGTCGACTTATGTGCTTGTTAAAGAAATCAATTTCCATGGATACTGTGGTAATGGGTGCATTGAGCCATCGGTTGGCTATGTTGTTCCATCATTGATAATTTAAGTGTAATTTTTGATGATGGTGTTAATTCTTATCTTGTGGGTGATATTTCTAGTGGTAGTGCTGATAGAATCGATTGTAAAAACCGATTTATGATATGTTTTGAACGTCAATCACCAAATAACGTTTTGGTTTTTATAGTAGATTATTGTTTACACCATGCAATGTAACTATTGTAGTTATTATCTAAATTACTATTCAGGAAATGAACAAAAATGGGTTCTTTGGTAAAAAATTACCAGATAAACAGCTCAGTGAAATATTTTTACTGTACATAATTTTAACTATGGCCAGTAAGTGGAGCTTTTAAAGTACTTTATGTTACATTTCATCTTTATTTTTGAAATTAGATACCTTGGATACGTATTCAGCCTTGTTTGGGAACCAAGATATTTACCTCACAAATTTGCCGTAACTTTGGCAGATGTAACCTTAAGTCCTGTTCCAGTTTTTAACAAGGCGAGGTATGTGCAAGTTAATAATTTTTTTAAATTTATTTGCAGATAAGTAAAGAAATATGTGACCACTGTAATGGGTTCCAACCAGCCCCTATGGCTTTCATGAACACATGCTCTATTACCCAAGCTATCGATGCCTCTCTCATAACCACATCACTTCGCAACATATCGTCTACTTTAGTTCGTCATTTTCTCCCATGATCCTATCGTTGAATACCTCATCCCCGTCACGCATATAGTGCTTAGCCTTTCAGTGAGTGATGACTTCCCTTCTAAGACAGGAATATCTTATCCCAACAGCATGAACGAAAAGGAAAATATTTCATTTTTACATAGTTTTTCATGCATTGATAAATTAGTTTATATTGACCATTTGTCTAGTGGGTACTTTTTTGTTTATAAAAGGAATGATAGCGTAGTATCAATTCTAGATGCAGACTTCTTGTCGCTATTAATATTTTTGCCAGACCATTTAAACCGTTGCGTTTTTTAATCCCCCTAATGGCCACTATTTAGAGGACACTTTTACATTTTATCATGACTCCCATGGTCTCGCGTTTAACATAATTACCACCTTTTGGGATGTATTGACCAGATAAAACAACTACAAGATAAAGGCTTCATGAAAACAAATCTACCCTTGAAGTTACAGTGAACATCTGTCACTTAACTGTTTTAATGACTATTTAAATAAAATAAAAAAAATTTGCAGAAAGTCGATTTTCTTACCACTTTCATTAGCATTATTTAACGTTGAACATATTACACGACCCCAAGCACATTTTTGGACCATTCTCCCTGTATTTTTTTCGTTTAGTATGTATTGTTTGGCTTTCTTTTTTATTACTTGTTGTGAGGGCTCATTTAAGAAACATTGCTTATTTAAATGGGATTGCCGATTGAGAGACATGCAATTTAGAAGGTGCTGGAAAATGGAAGTTTGGTAATTTTGTATTTAATTATTGAGTACATGAAATTAGCACCAAAAGATTTTTTGAATTCAGTTTTTGTATTCTGACATTTGTGAATTGTTATTGTGCGCGTCATCAATTCCAGGACGGGCTGTCGGCCGTTCGTTGAAGTTTACGAGGGGGAAGAAAGAGTATTTTCCACAGCTCAGGATATTGAACTAATGAGGTGTGTACATTTAGTTGAAAAGATTTTATATGCCTTTTCTTAAATTCAAAACTCGTTAAAATAATGTACTCGGTGGAGCAGTCTGTGCAGCTTTTTGCCATCCTCTTGTACTACACTCTACTATACTATTTTACGTAATGCTGTATATACTTTAAATTACAAGATAAAAGTAAAGAGCCTTTATTGTTGTGTTAGGTTAATATTTATATACATTGCCAGAGAGCTTGTAATGATTTGCCCGACTCGACTGGATTCGATTTGATTTAATTCAATTGGATTCGATTTAAGTTGATATTATTCGATTTTACTCGACACGACTATACTATACTTTACCCAATATATTGCCTACCGTAATTATTCGATTTACCGCACCCAACTAGAATAAGTGCGCCCTTTTTGGCAGATTTCCTTTTCAACAACCGCACCCTTTTTTCAAAGTAAAAAATTGAAGGTCAAGAATAAAAGCACTAAAAACATATATTTTAGTGAGTATATTCTATTATGTTTACAATATCTTTGTATTTGTCAATTTCACTTTTGAACTTTATGAATGTTCACGTTGATATTTTAGAGATTTATTGCTTTGAAAGTTTACTTCGTACTGTTTGTACTGGTAAAAATATTTTTGGCGTTTTGTGCTTTATAAGTTGACTGACTTTTCCAATAAGCGCACTCCCTGAAATACGCGTATCCCCTGAATAAGCGCGCCCTTTAGAATCCCCAGAATTATTTAAGCGCACCGTGCGCTTAATCGAATAATTACGGTATCTACTGTACTATACTGTACTTGCTATAGCAATTGTACCTGCTATAGGGTCCAACCATTTATTACGTTCGCATGAAATTCGCCATTTTTTTGACACCCCCCCTGTTCGCACCTGTTCGCAGGTAAGTACCCCCTCCCTGTGCAAACGTAAGTTATACTTTTTTTGACCGTCGTTGGTAGTTGCCATTTCGATAAATAAGTTAAAAGTTTTGTCATTGATTATTCTTTCATAGAAGCTCACGTGCTTAAACGCGAAAAGTTATATAATTGACGCCAGGCTATTGTTGTGGGAAAGGAAAGCAATTATAATTAGATACAAGCCGAATACAAAGCAATTCCATACAAACAAACAATAAATGTGTAAAAACAGTTAAGAATAATTACACCTGCACACCTGTCTTTCGCTGTCACTACTTTGTGGAAACTGTAAGCAAAATCTTTTCTAAATGTGAATGTTCTCACCTTGTGTTCCCCACTCCCCCTGTTTGCTTTTGTTCGCCTTTTAGGATACCCCCTGCCCCCTCAATGCGAACGTAATAAATGGATAGCCCCATACTGTACTAGAGTGTACTGCACTGTACTGTAACTACTATAACTACTATACTTTGCTATACCATACCACACTATTCAACGGTAGTATGCTATATACAAATTCAATAAACTTATTTCTACACGGGTATTGTTTGGTTTTGTCGAGTCCAAAACAGTACTGATACCAACATTTTGATTGCGAGTTACTGTTTCACGGGTGTTAATGATTTTTGTTCAGTGTTTTATTGGGAAGAAGGCATTTTGGTTCTAGGGTCATGCCATATTAGAAGTGTTTTTATGAATATAAAATATATTGTGATTAAAGAAATTTTATTCTTTGCTCATTGCTAGATTTTTGACTTTGTTATTCAGTAAAGGCTTGCAACTAGTCTGTCGTTAAAGGAAAGTGACTTTGACTTTGTGGTCACAATTTCTCATTGCTATTTTGAAGGTTTTGGTTGAATTGTCGTTTTCTCTTTAGCGAATTGAAGTCATGCCTTCGTCAAATGACTTTATTGCTTACCTTGAACGCGGAATCTAATTCAGTCAAAAGAATGAAAAACATGCGTCCATTCTCCTTTACTTTAAAAACTAAGTAGCTCCTTATTTCAGCGATCTCTTTGTCTTATAGGGAGTACGTTCAGTCGGACCCAAAGATTCAGATACCGTTAAACTTACCTCTTCGTGGTGATATTGTAGTTGCTGTTTATCATGGACGATCAACACTTGGGGGTAAAGTACAGGGAAAGCTAACCTCGATTCCTATTTGTTCATATCAGTTTCACACTGGATTTATTAAACCAGGAACAACAGATGTAAAAGTCGAAAGGTATTTTGAATATGATCTGTTTGTATTTTTTTATGAAAAATAAAGTGCTTGTTGCTCATCTTGGTACTTCGTGTATGGAAACGTTGGTAGACTGACAGGCTCCGTCAGATTATAATTTTAAAATGATTATTTTGTTTTATTTGTGATTGTAAGCTGTTACGTTTGTTTTTGTGGGGTTTTTTAGTATGTAATGAAGGATTATTCGACAGAGCTACAGATGTATCTTTTAAAAGTTACACTAATTGCCAACCCCTTTAAATGACCAACTGGGCAAGTAAGTCAGTGTGAAGCTGGAGATATGACTTTATCGCTTATTATTTAAAGCTTTTAGAATCTGTACTAACAGATAACAACATAGTGCTGTGCAGTACCCTTAGAAGTGCATGCTGCCTCGCTACAGATAATGGCTTTAAGCTTTAAGCTTTATTAAGCATTCTCTTTAGGTTTTTGCTATTGAAAAGGCAGTTTTTTTGTATTCATAAAGGACCACCAGGATAGGAAAATGAGGAGTAGATACATCTTTTTTTCCTGCGAAAGATATTTAACACCCAGAATTCTTTCCGCAGTGACAGTTCAATACCTATTAGTAGGCATTAAAGAGGCTGTTCAGAAGCCTTACTAAATAGTTCAGTGGTGGTAGTGGATCCACTGTGTGAATTGGAGGGCTTCGTTAGTTAAAACCTGCTTCAAAACACGCCAATCTTTGGCGCCATGTGAGTTTTTTATTATTGCCTATAACAGTATCGGTAACCACATATCATTTGAAATCCAACGTAGCAGATGAATTGGGTTTGGTTAAGATCACTTGCAAGTGCTAAGGGTGCAGGTGTCTTACTTACCAAAGTTTAGCATACCAAGTACAGAAGTAAAACATTTATGTAGTTTATTATTATATCTTACTTTTCGAATTTTGTAATTCAAAGTGGCAGTTAGGTCAGCCATGCGAATCAAAATGCTTGAATTACGACTTTGCGAAATTCGGGTGCTGGAATGATCTTTGCAAGATTGGCATTAAAACAATACCACTGAAAGTGAAGCACCGGTCTCATACATGTACACTTACCTAACGTCGTAGATTCGATGTTAGTGCGGCTTGGTTTAACAGTCGCCTCGTAAAATATTAATTAAAAAGTTCCCTTAACTATTGTTGCTGCAAGAGGCGTTAATGCTGATTTTCATTATATACGGTTGCAAATTTAAGTACGGCAAAATGAGCATGTATGATTTTTTTCTTCTGTATCCATTGGTGATAGTCGTAGAGTATGTGGCATAACAGGTCATATTGTTATTAGAGCTTGAAATCATTTCACCAAACTTAACAAATGACTTACTAGGGGAGAAGTCAGCGTCGAACCTGCTTAGTCGGTGTTACAAAGTGGTGATTCTTGACGAGAAAACCAGGCCGATTATCATTCTTCTGACAGACAAGAACCCATGAATCAGAGAAGCTTTTCCTATAGCAACAAAGTCACTTTATGAATTTCCTGCCATCTTCATGGAGGCAATTTTCTATGCGGTGGCTGTGCACAGTTCGTTTACACCGTAGCTCCCTCGCCGTTATCGTGGCAGCTGTGTCGAACTAAAAAAGTTTAAATATTGAACGTAGTGACATACATTGACTCATCGGTCAATTTGTTGACCACACATTTCCTGATAGCGCTTCTGGACACAACTTTGCCAATATACATCAAATGCAAATGGATACCCACCTCGATATGCCAAGACCCGGGGTTTCATTTAAAAGTTAATTTGCTTTCTTTGCGTGTTCATCTTTGACCTTTTGTGACTATAATAGGTACCACTTGGTTGTCATTTATGAAGTTTAATGTAAGAAGACCACACTTGAAAAAGTTTCAATGGATGAGATTTAAAAACGGCTTTATTTAAGGACGCTTGGTAGTTTTGTCTATTCTGTATATGTCTGCAAAATGAAGAAGTCTTTATGTCCTGAAAATGGTTGTGTGAAATTCAGTTAGTTACAAATGGTTTCCCGACGCCCTCGTCATTTGAAAAATACAGGTGTTCTGTCGTTATTATTTGGTAGTCTCTCAACAATAACACACCAACAACCAGGGCTATGTCAGTCTCCATTAACCGAAACTAGTGTTTTTCTAGCTGATTTGCATACCTTTCTGATTTGGTTTTAATGAAATGGTAAACATAGGTGCTTTTACCTGTGCTGCAGTAGAGGTATTGAGATAGTTTTGTGGAGGTTTTGTGAAAAAGTTCTGGATGCACTTCCTCGAGGTGAGTCGGACATGAATATTCGAGTGTGTCATTAATGTCAATTATTTCTCTCGTCGCCATTGGACCAGCATGCATTTTGATGTTTTTGGAGGATTTGTGCTGGTTCCATGTGACAATTGGCTTTAGCATTCTGGTCCCTTAAACGATTATGGAGTTCTACTTTCGCTAGCCACGTCAACCATTTTGGTCTGTGGAACGTATGATGTATCATCATTATCTTCTTCGCTGGTAACACCTTCCGGATTGTTTTGGGAGGAGCGGACAGCACAACCATTTCAGATTCTTCCTCATGGTCAGCCGTCGTGGCTATTTCTATTTTTGGCTCGATAGTGAAATATTGTTAAACAGTTCTTTTTAGCAAAGAAAAAATAATTAAACAGTGTTGCAGTGTTCTTTGCAAAGAGAACTGCCATTTCTAAATTACACTATTTACAAGCTATATTTCCTGACTCTTCTTTTTATGAACTACCATTGCGCCATGTTGCAAAATGGGAACACAAGTTTTTAATTTTTTTCCATGTCAGAAGATGAAATGAGTATTAATATTTACTGTACTTATGCTTGGCATCAGGCATTGTGATACAGCGGTAGGCCCTTAATAGACATTACTTGTACTTGTTCAGAAAACTGCATCTTGATTCCAGTGACACCCATGAGCTTACCCGTGTTGGGACTTATTCGATAGTAAGCGGAATTCTGTATGTTTGTTTACTAAAAATCGAGTATTTTATTATACCTATTCACATCTACTGGTTTTTTACATAATATATACCAGTCTGGTCAAGGCAATATGAAATAAATATAAAATTTCTTCTTTTATTAAAAGTTTAATACGCTGTTTTGAAATCATTCACCACATCACTGCTTATTACTATATTCGCACACGCATCATAGACAGTGGATCTGAAAATAGTTTAAACGATCAGCGCATGTTTAATTTCGATCCCATTAGTAACCTGAAAACAACAGACATTAAGGACTGTGTCGATCCCACTGCGTTCCTACATGTTTTTCATTTGTTTTTTATTGTGTGATTCTAAATCTTCTCCCAGTGTGTTTTCATTTTATTGTTACATCAAACGCTCTAATAACGAAGACTTTGTTTTTGAAGTACAGTATTTATTATTTGTCGGGTAATAAACCAGTCTCTACGCAGTATTGACTTCATTGAATCTGCACGAGAATTGGATTTGTTGGGGGTCAGGTAAGGCTCGGATTATCGCTGTGATATTACAGTTACGATCTTGAATTACTGTTGTTTGGGAAGTGGACGAAGTCTCTACACGTTGTTTTTAAGTCTCCAGTAAAATACAAAGTGAAGACAATTACTGTCTCGCCTTTGTAAGCGCGAAACATAAGACATAATCCTACCAGTTTAAGATATGTTTGTTGGATGAGCATATCAGATTTCCACGAATTGTGGTTAACTTAAACGCCCTTGGTTTCCAATATCTTTAGTGTTAGATTTCTCTTTTGTTTTCTTGTTTCATACAATGGCTTTTTTGTTTTACTTTTAGAGAGGAATTAGATATTCAAGAAATGGATGAGCAGAGGTTTGCCAGCCAGTTCTGTATGGAACTCAATTTAAGTGTTGGGGAGACACTCCCAGATAGAATTTATATTGAACCATGGGAAAAAATGAATGTAGAAAAACTAGCCCCATATGTATGTTTTCAAACAAAAGAAGAGTATTGGCAGTGCCACGAAGATTTCGGTAAGATGAGATTTTTTTAGCAATTGATAAAGTGACCGAACACCTGTGTATCATGACCCACCGTCTGGTTACTGTAATGAACACCAGTAATGTTATTGTAGATTGGGGGGTTTTGTACGTGTGTGTGTCCTGGGGGGATTGGGTGTTTGTGTGGTTTGTCTGTAAGTGTGAGTGAAAATAAAGAGAAACTTGCTAAAAGACGCACAAAAAAGTTGCACAATACTACTGCATGAAAGATTTTAATAGCATGTGTCTTGATACATGTTTCATAACAGTTTAGAATAGCAGCTTAAGACGGCTGACCGGATTCAGATTTCTGAATTTCTTTCCGTAAAAGAAGACATGAAAGGTTTTATATCCCTAAGTACAGGGATTCGAAAAGGTTTGTGGAATAAATGTTTACAGCTATGGACGTTACATTGAAAATTATTGGAATTGTGTATCATCACAGCTTTAGTTGGTTAGGATAATACTGTTGTGGAGAACAAAATCGTGATATCAGTTTCTTTTAAAATATTCATGAGCGACGGAATCTGGTGTGCTGGTCAAGTAAAAATTAAAGTACTTATATACATTGTTGCGCCAAAAAGGAGTCGGATCAAGTTGACATTAGAAAGTGTTGCGAATTATGTATAATGTATTCAATTGGAAGCGTTGAATAAGCGAGCTGAAACAAAAATATGTTCTTGAAACTGGACAGTGTTACACGAGGTGACAAATAGGGTAGAGTTTAAGTTCACAGTATCCTGTACAATAATATTATTTTAACGCTGCCTTGTAATGTTGTCAGGTGCAGTGTAATGAACAATAACCATATAATTGTTTTGATTAACTGGTGTTTACCATCAGTAGCTATAAGGAAATGTGGTAGTTGGCCGAGAAATGAGAAACCTAACAGTTAATAACTTCATTTGAATTGTTTACACAAAAAATATCATGCAAGTTTTCGTGGTAAATGGAGAGCGTAATTTGCCAATAAATTTTATTTTATTGTATGTTGTGAGTATAATGCGTTTTTTGGTAAAAAGAATAGCTCGTATGTGGGAATCGAGGTATGATTGGAGAATGTGATAGCATTACTACGTCAATGTTGTTGCACATATTGGCTGAAGCGGAGGTATAGTGATCAGGTCTAAACGACATTTTGCTAGGCTAAATAAAAAATTATTTAATTTGAACTAAATACCCAAGTTTAAAGACATTGAATATTTATTTTAGCCCCAATGAAGATGAAAATCGGTGTTTGTTTTGAACTCAAATTATACAATTGATTAGTCTATCGAGCTTCATATTATAGAAGTAGCTTGATTTTGCCGGTATTGTAAACGAATTGTAATTCCTGGTCATTTGACATTTACAAGATCGTGAGCCGTTTGATCAGAACTTGAACTTGCATTGGGCTGGAATCGATTTTCCTTGCGAGGGAGGCAGTGATGATGTAATTGCTAGAAAAAGCATTTCTTGTGGTCTAAACGGTCATGAAGAGCAATTAGTTGGTTGTTGGCTTTGCCAGTCAAAAGTACTCATAGATTTATTTTCCCCCACCATACAGAATTGGTTGACACAAGAGCTCACAAAATTTAAGGTTCTGATAATAAAATATTTTCATTGTTATTCCCTTACCCATCTACCCATTTTGGAAACCTTATTTTACGAGAAAGACCAAAATTTTTCGACAGTTAATGTCGGCCACCCTTTTTTCCTAAAACGTTATTTGAATAATTTGAAAAGCTAGCGGCAGTCATATTTTAAATGCTGCCGTCATCGTTTTGACACAGTAGATTTCGGTCGATAAACTAATCTTCCTTCGTATGTTTTACTCACCTTCCTCCTCCCCCATTTCACACCCACCTTTCCATGCCTTTATGTGCCCGTTTACCCCATAACGTGATTCTCCTGACATAAGAGCGTATTTGCTTTGTCACAGTATTTTTGTTACTTGATGACACTCATTCCATTAAACAATTTAATGCTATTTAGTTTCTTCAGTCCCAGATTAGACACTTACCAAAATGATATTTGCTACTCGTGACTTGAATCTAAGCCCATCATTTTTAATGAATTGTGTTTTGGGTGAATTAGCACGTTACTATTGTACAGTACTTAAGGTATTTTGATCTACGGAAATATTAATTTCTTTGAAAGACCATAGCAGTAAAAATAATATAATATAGCCGCTTATATGTATATTTATATATATGATATGGTGAAAAGTCAGTTATTACTTACCTGGCGCCATTTCAATTTTGTTTTACAGGTCTTGCAGAACGCAAGGTTCATTTTGAAGAACCAAATTCTTCTGATACACTATTGCAACGGAATGAGGCAAAGACGGAGGAAGAAGTTAACGAAAGGAAAACGGTTGGAAGATCTACGTTCTTTGATTCTATTTCATCAGACAATAACACTAAACAACAGTCATCCAGAGGGGAAAGCCCAAGTACCTTGTCCAACGGAATCGAGCACGGTGATATTATTTTGGATTTCTCCGGTGTAAAAATTAATGATACTAAACCCGAGGGAAAGCAAACCTTTGATCCATTTGTAGATAAAACTGGTTTCCAAGACTCTTGTCAAGATGTTTTTATGGCATCAACGACTACGTCTTCCAGTTCTTCCCTTAATGATATTGCAAATGATAAAACACAATCGGGACGAGCGTCACCTTCGCCTTTTAATTTTGATACGAAAATTTCATCGCATAGATCGCAAGAATTGACAGATGTATTCAAAGAAGATAAAACGTCGACTGTATCTCATTCCAATGTAGACCCGCAGGCTCCAAAGAGCTCAGGCGTTGGTATTTTATTGAACTTTGACAGTTTCGATCATACAAATGAAAAGGAGATTTTTATGAACAAAAGCCCTAGTTCTCCAGCTATAGTTCCGACAAGTAAAGGCATAGGAGGGCAAGGGGTGAATGATAGTAGTTATGATTCTCTGTTAGATATTTCACATCCATGCAAAGATTTGAAAAAAAATAAAAGTACCAGTGACTTACTTTCTAATGACGATGACTTCTTCGCGGAGTTGGCTGGAAGACATAATGCTTCGTCAACGTCACCGCAAACCCCTCTTTCACAGAATCCTTCCACTGCCGAAGCTGAACAACCCACTTCTGGCCTGGATAATAGTTTCTTTGAAAGTAACTTTTTTGTGGGAGATACTTCCCAGACGCGTTCAAAGCCAGCTGGGAATGATCCTGACAGCCTCTTAGGTGACTGGGGCACATCTGGTTCCCTGTTTGAAACTTTAAAACCAACAACAACTCCTTTACGATCCCAGAGCCCGTCACCAACTAATACCCAAACTTCTGCAAAAGATAACGACCCCTTTGCCGATTTAGGGTCATTTACATTTTCAAAACCTAATATAAATCCGACATCTGCCTCGACTGGAATGTCGACGCCGAGCTTTGGCAACTGGAATACTCACTCTAGTCAGACCAAATCACCATTTCCACCAACCTTTAATGCGACACCTCATATGACAACACAGCGAGTGCAAGCACCACCTGGAGGACAGAAGAAAACGCAACCAACGACACGAGCGACTCCTAATTATAATGTCCATATTTCAAGAACAGCGCCCAGTGTGTTTGGTTCATCGTCACAAGGTGGAGGTTGGGGTAAGAACGCAATTTCTTTTGTAGTAATTGTTTTGTTTTTCTATGTTTTCCTTGTTTAAATATAAGAAATAGGAAAAATTCGATTTTTTTATTCGGCCCAAATAGTTACATTAGGTTTTTACTTTCGTTTTTATAACAACTATCGCTATATGTTTTTGACACGACGTAGCCTAAAAACATCGAGGTAATAGGAAAATTATCGTAATAATAATGATAGTAATAATAATAATAATAATAATAATAATAATAATAATAATTTACAATAATAATAATTTACAATAATAATAATTTACAGTTTACCCTTATCGGGCTGGTAGTCGGATGGGTTTGCTGGGGTTTCTACCCCTGAGTCCCCCATGGGCTCGTATTGCTCCACCACTCAATAATAATAATAATAGCGTCCTGGGTATGACGATAAACTGCATCCGGTTGTGGAGTTTCGACGTGGGCGAATGAGGTTACCCTTTGCCACAACTACCTCCAGGTCACCCTTAGGCAAGGTGTAGCACCTGTTAGCCTACTCCGAGACCTTAAAATACCGG
>RDPX01000149.1:999047-1055203 GCA_003991215.1 Morbakka virulenta
AGATCGACAAAACAACAGAAAATCTGATGTGCAGAATGTGTGGTGAAAAGGGTGAAACTGTACAGCATATAATTTGTGAGTGCAAAAAGCTTGCTCAACGCGATTACAAGAGGAGGCATGATAACATTGCTAAACTAATCCATTGGAAATTATGTGAGAAATATGATCTTGAAAGGAAGGAGAAGTGGTATGAGCACTGCCCGGAGGGAGTAGTTGAAAATGATGACATGAAATTGATTTGGGATATTAACATACAGTGTGATAATGTTATTGAGGCCAGAAGACCTGATCTAATTGTGGTTAATAAGAAAAGCAAATCTTGTATCATTATTGATGTTGCTGTACCAGGAGATTGTAGGGAACATGGTAAGGAACAGGAAAAGATTGAAAAATATCAAAACCTGAAAATTGAATTAAAAAGGCTTTGGTCACTGAAGAATGCTCGTGTTGTACCAATTGTTGTTAGAGCTTTGGGGTGTGTAAGCAAAAATTTCAAGAGATGGACTGACATGATAAAAATTGAGTTAGACATTGGTATAATACAACAGACAGCCTTATTAGGAACAGCTAGGATTCTTAGAAAAGTTTTAGAAATGTAAGGAGAAGGAAACCCTCTTGGCCTTTGGCTGCTAGTTGTGACTAGCCCAAGAGGAACAAAGCGGCATTAAGAACAGCCTGTGCAAATGCTACAAACTAAGATAATAATAAAAAAATAAAAAAAAAATAATAATAATAATAATAATGATATATATATATATATATATATATATATATATGTAACCGAGGGAATATTAACAAAGTGTTATGTATTGTATTTATTTTGGTGTGGTTGGTACAACTTTTACACTTATGTGCCGTTACGTCGTGCCTCCTTTATTTTCAATAGGTGTGAAAGCAATTTAAGTACAAAATTGTAGTACTGCCTGTCTCCCGTCATCAAGTGTTAAATGCTTACCGTGTTTTTGCCCTTTACTGTTGCAAATTAAAGGGTAGGCTTCTACTGAAGAGTAGTGTTGAAAGATCAATATTTTAGTAGCTACCACATCTGTACTGTTATGTGCTTATTTCCAGATTCCATGTATTGATATGCTCATTGTCTTAGCAGTGCTTTTGCGGTGGTAATAACTACTTTCGTTAAACTTCTGAGATAAACGGGATGATGATATGGGCTAAACAAGATTATACTAGATTCAATTGATTATTTTTAAGTAACTTTTTCCCAATCTCGTCTTCAATGTCTGTTACGTTTTGCATTTGTATTGTAGCCAAGCACCTATTTTGCTTTATGTGTGTACCTTTTTATGATCATAACAGCCTTGCCCTGTTCTTGCCAGAATCAGCAGTGGTTTTTGTAGAAGCAAAACCAGTAACCACTTGTACGGGCTCTTAAGCCTGGACACTTCTTATCACATTGAACAAAGCGTTTCCGATACACTGTACCTTCGTAACCTACGTTACAGGCCACAGAAATATTGAAAGTATCGTTTTTTTCTATTTGAAAGCCCCAAAGCCCAAAAGCAGTTCTGACTTCAGTGATATTCTCGGATCGCAAGGATTTGTGCCTGCGAACGAGCAGCAACGGGAAACGTTGAATAATTTGAAAAAGCAGTCGTCAAATCAAAATGAAGATCCAGTGAACGCTAAGGTATGTAAAAATATTGAATAAAAAGTATGTGTCGTGCATTATGTGTAATTTTTATTGATCAGGACAAGGTTTTGGTGATAAAAGAGGCACTTGACTTGTCAATCCAATCGCAAATGAGTAATTTTGGACGAAAATTGTAGAGTTGTGAAATTCGGAGAATAGTTTTAGAAGTATTGTTTAATTTTAACATTTAAGCAAAGGAAACGAGGAGCACTACCTTACGATTAAATAGACAGATCAATAAAAGCCTTTCACGAAGATACCTAGTAAAAATAGATTCATTGATGATCTATCTCAATCCGATTTGGGTTAAAGTGCCTTTTTTAAAGTCAGGTTAAAGTCTTTTTTTAAAGATAAGGTTTAAGTTTTATACATATTTTTGAGTCCTCGGTAGGATGCTATTTTGTTGAAGGGACCCCTTCAAAATTTAAACTTTTGTCGTAGTACACCAGGATACTGCCAAGGAAATACCCCATTGTGATAGAAAATACAAGCAATCAACTTCTTGTGTGTTATTCTGTATATAGATACGTGAGTGGGCTGATGGAAAGCAGCGTAATATTCGTGCTTTACTATGTTCGCTTCATACCGTTATATGGGAAGGTGAGACGAAGTGGAAACAAGTAGGAATGCACCAGCTTGTGGAACCCCAACAGGTATGGCAAATTGCTTATTTCTGCGCTTGAGTTACCTTTGCTATTGTAAGGTCGTGAACACAAGGGTACGGCTAAATAGCATTCAGAATAACCACTATTCTCCCTAATAGTCTTGAAAATTCTGAACTTTATGGAACAGTGACTGAGCAGCCCATGAGTTACATTTAAGTGTAAAATACCGAATATAACCTTGATCTTTGAAGTGCAATTCTTGTGATATTTGATGGGAGAAAATTTGGCTGCCTGCTACGGGCAATAATGCTTTTATGTTATTTATTATGTTAATTTTTGATAATCATGCGAAATGATAAGCAAATGAAGAATTGAATACATAGTACAAGGGTAACATGTTGATTTTTTTCTTATTTTCTTCTCGCAGGTAAAGAAACTTTTTAGAAAAGCCTGCCTTTCAGTCCATCCAGACAAGGTAAGAATAAAGATAAAATGTGTTTTACTGTGAGTAGAAGATTCAAATGTAATGAATTAGAAACGCAAGACCAGTT
Organism: Morbakka virulenta; assembly: GCA_003991215.1. Classification (NCBI taxonomy): domain Eukaryota; kingdom Metazoa; phylum Cnidaria; class Cubozoa; order Carybdeida; family Carukiidae; genus Morbakka; species Morbakka virulenta. The sequence continues at coordinate 1,001,852 of RDPX01000149.1, forward strand.
CACGTGATAAATTCACGTGGTTTCTTGGAGGAGTGATTGGTTGTTTTGGATGTCGTTTGTCGTTTTGTCTTTACCATTTTAGCCTCCATAATTGATATTGGTAGAATGATTATATTCAGTAGAATGGTGACTACTATAAGCTCAGGCGAGACTACCTTGTGCAGAATAGGAACATAATACATGTTGTATTTGGAGTCCGAGGAACAGCAGCATTGATGTTGAAATTGAGATAGATAGGGGTGATTTTGCAGTAAGAAATTAAACAACGATTCCAATAAGAAATATTTGCAGACACATCTGAATGTTACACATTTTTGAATTTGAAAATCCAGCTTTGGACTTTAAAAAATCATAAGTTTTTGCTTCGTAAAGTTAAGATGGTTTGGCTATTCGGTTCGATTTTTGCTTTGTCGTCAATCGTAAAAATACCTTTCGAAGCCTCTATACAAAAAAAATAATATTAATATTAATAGTATTAGTATTAATATTAGTATTAGTGTTAGTATTAGTATTAGTATTAGTATTAGTATTAGTATTAGTATTAGTATTAGTATTAGTATTAGTAATGGTAGTAGTAATAGTAGTCGGGGTAGTAGTTATTATCTCAGTTGGACGAAAAAAGGAAGAAGGAAGCTAAAGAGAGCAAAGATAGTAGCCTTAGCAACATCCAAACCTTAATTAACTAACTAACTGTTTAAATCATTTTTTCCCTGCTCTCTTTAACAGCAAGTCGGAAAACCCCATGAACACTTGGCTAGAGCAATTTTTATTGAGTTAAAGGAAGCCTGGAGACTGTTCGAGGAAGGTGGTTCAAAACCGTTGTACTGAAGAATTATAAACCTTCTCTGATGCCCGTTTTAGATATGGATTTCATGGTAAAAATATTATGACAGATGTAGTATCATGGGGTTGCAATGGGTACCTTTTAGGTACAGCCCGATTGTTTTATTCACAGCTAACCGAAGCTTCTAAAATGAGAGAGATGGTGTGTATTATTTTGACAAACGTAGGTAAGTGTTAGTGCTGCTCTATTTTTATGGGAGACAGTGAATCGGATTATAAGATATTCTCCCACACAATCTATTAACATAATAAGTTAAGAGAACTTGGAATACCCCATGTGGCAACCACATCATTTCTGTAGTTTCCGTATTAATACTTGCTAATTGCAGATCCTAGGAGCCTGATACGTGCGTTTTGAACCAACCACCATAAAACGTAGCAAAACAAAAAAAATCCAGATATTTGGGTTTGGCTGTTTAAGTTTGGCTCTTGATTTTTGTTGTTGTTAGTGCGCAAGATATCAGACCGTATTTGCTGAACTTCATAATCGTGAAAGTTTGAACTGTAAGGCCTTTCAAGCTATATAGCCATACTCAAAAAGCATTAATAGTACAGATTTTTTAAGAGAAGTGTCCTTTCCAAAATTATTGAAAGGAAGTACTGTAATAAAATACCATTAACGCAGGGCAATGTGGCAGTATATTTTTAATAACTGTAGGAACTGGATTTATTACTCAAAAGTCCATGGCGGTTTTTCATCGCGGCTTGTGGTGTTTGATGCCATTTTTTCGTAATACTTGTATGACAATTTATTTTTACCGAACGTTTTCTGGATACCAAATCATCTGTCCCTTGTAATTGTTTACAAAGTATTTTAAAAGCGAATTATGTATAGGTTGGACCCCCCAAGTGTTTCGATTCTCTTTGTATGACTTGTTTTGGTCAGGTATTGTTTGTTTTAACGTATTTCTTCAATATTTTATGACTTCAAATACAGCCAGAGGACCACTCAGTTGATAGCGAAGTAGCCAGTAGAGTTTGTTTTGATGATGACTTCTATTTTGGACGAAAGACCACCATTCTACCGAGCAACGCATTTAGACATAATGATTCTCCGATATGCTTGTGAATAAAATAGTTACAAGGAATTTCGTTTTCCCCAACTTCTGATATTTGTATTACGCTACCCCCATATAAACCGACTGTTTAGGTAGACAGACAGTCTAGGTAGATCATTGAATTTTATTCTAATTATTGTGAATGAAGCGTTTCTTGTGTCTGCTGATAGCAAAGCATCTGTGGTTATTTCTCTCGGGAAAATGAAATGTTTGGTAAAGGGAAGTAATGTATTGTTCTCTGAGTTATATTTAATACTATGGAAAGAGTAAATGTTAAGTTATTTGATTATTTTCCCCTATTCTACCCTAAAATATTTTTTGCCAACATGACTGTCTTCACGCAAACAGTCCCAGTTTTGTCGTGTCATTGAAAGCATTCCAGTAGCAACCGTAGCAACTAATTGTTGTATTTGAATTTTGGGATACTGAATTTAATGTCATCTTAACGACAGTGACGGCAAAGCAACATTGGATGCTGAATAATGAAAAACAGAGAGTAACATGATAGATTCTGTGATCAATTATTGTTGTGAAAATTCCAAAATGATATTCAGCATCCCTTGCAATAGCAGGCTCTGCCGCCTCTGTATTAGTCATTTAGTACTTGAACTAAACAGTCTAGAAAGCTATTTTTATATCTTTAAGATGTTTTCCCCCGGGGTGATGATAAATTTTGGAAATATTATTTGCATCAATCGACTACTGTATTAGAATATCTCTTTGCACATAGTGTTTAAATGGTTTAATGTTCAAAATTGTTTGGACCTAATTATTTGGAATCTCATTCAGATAACAGCTAGGAAGTGATTATTTTCATGATAATGTTATGTTAGAACTGTAGTGCAAAGTTGTCTTTTTGTTTTCATCACTGTGTGTTGTCTTGTAGTTCTTTCACATCTTAAGGAGCCCATCGTTGGACAAGCCCATCTTGTAGCGAATTTCATTAACCAGCTTTCGTTTTAACCTATGACGTGTTTCTTTGTGAAATTCGCTCAGTTTCCCATCTTGTTCCATAAAAACTATTGGATATCCATAAACTTTCAACGGTACAGACGTAAGGCTAGACACACTCTTACGACGTGCCTGGCTAGGTTTTAAGTAGTATTTCTTAAATTTACGGACTGTGCCCCTTTTTAATCCTGAAAAATCTTTCTTATAATGTTTTGTAGCATTATTGTTTCCATTTTCAACAGCATACTTTGCAATTTTAGCTTTATATTCATCAGTAAAAGGAGTGCAAAGTTTTCTTTTATCACTTTAATTCTTCGAAAAACCGTCCTGAGCAGCAAAAGGTGTGGTGAGATAGTCAACATTTGATAAAACATTTTCATTTTCTTGCACAAGTCCTGATTCAGCAATGATTAGTAAAAATGTATTAAAGCCGTCAGTTTTACCTTGCATCCTTTTAAAAATAGAATTTGAAGCCTTCAGAAACTGCGATATAACTGCGATATATTCTGTTTGCAGTACTCAACAGTAAGGGAAAACAAAATCCAACGCGCTCGATACTGAAAGGAATGAATGTAAATTTCCAAGCGTTTAAAACTTAAGGATTTCGAATCGAAAATTTTCGAATTCAAGATACGTCAAAGAACCATTTTGAAGGTATTTTTGACGAGGAGAAGCATGCCTAAGAGTGTCTACATAGTCCTTCAAGAAATGGATCTTGTAGAAACCCCACGTTGGTAACAAAATCTCAATTGTTCACGGAAGAAAAATCTCGCACAATGAAAATGCAATGGGTGGCAAGGGAATTGCCTGGAACATTGGCACCTATCAAGGGACACTTTCCTATGCAGATACCTCGTCATACTATGTACATGTAGAGCATGGGGCTAAAATATCTGCTTTTTTTATCTGGCACACATCGAAAAAGTTCACTTGTTCAAAGTGGGAAATCCCAATAAAAGTGGTGATTAAGATTGTGAAAAGCGTGGTTAATTAGTCGAATTTGGATACATACAAACATTTGTGACCGATGATCACAATGAACCAATAAAGGGTGAATACGAGGATGCAAGACAGGATTTGAACGTAGTTGATGTTAACTACGATGTGGGTGAATAAATAAAAGATGAGGTAGAAAATGATAATAAATAAAAATGACGATAGCGTAAATGTAAGATACAAAATAAATTCTTGTTTTCTTTACCCGTGCAAAATAGGGCGCCGCATCAGGTTTCATGGGTGTTTTACAGAAAGCAGGGAATTAGGTTCGGGGAGAGTTTTAACGAAATTGAAATCAACCGTAGCTTTAATTTAGCGAAAATATTCCCACTAGCAAATATTGCTAGAATCAGGCAACACCAAAAAAAAAATAAAATCGGTCCGAGGTACATTCTATTGACTGGCAGTAACGAAGCATGATTTTGCATTTTTTCACCCCGACTTTAAAATTGAGGCAACACTATGTGTGCATAGGCACATCAAGGAATCTTGTTTATTTTGTTTGAATCATAAAATAAGAGCACTAAGCACTTAATCACATCCAAACACAGAACATAATAAGCAGTTGGGCAGTAAAGTTCTTTAGATTGGAGTTGGGTTGGTTTGTGCAGGTTTAATGGTGTTTTAAACACCGGCACCTGGTAATAAGCACTTGAAGATATGTCATTTCCCAAAGCCAGCTGATATAGAATATGATGTTGACAGCATAACGATTTCCTTGTTTACTGTGCTGTCAGTGCTCAGTTTAAGAGATGTACCAGACTATTTAATAATACTTTGAATCTGCACACAATAGTTGAAGTGTATATTTAAAACAAAAGTGCGACGTTTAGTGGCAAAATATAAAAAAATATCGAACACAGTTTAATTATTCAATTGTTTTTCCTATCATTGCCAACCTTTTTTTTTATTTGAGGATAATTTCCATGCTGCTTTCCAACTCTGTAAGAAAAGAAGACGCTTGCAGGGTTTGAATAGGAAGAAACGGGGCTTTTTAAGCGATGTTATTCCCAACGGAGCCTGATAGGAAGTACTAAATGTAACACTGGCTGAAAAGGAGAGGGTTTTTTTAATACATCTGTCAATAACTGCTTCAGATTTCTACACCATGTCCTTTTTCTTACAACAAATATTAAATGATTCGATTGACTGGAAGGTAAATTGAGCAAGTTGTGATGGGAATTCCACTTTATTGTCGAGGAAAAGAGGCAGGCCTAAATTGATTGGGAACTTCTGTTTTAACCGATCCCGGAAAACAGCTGCGTTTTTTGTGGTAGAATGACCCAGCCCCCCTCCCTTTCCCCCGTTACTCGACAGAGAGATGGTTACTGCTTTTGCAACTATTGCGGCCTTACCTTGCTAGCTTTGACGCCCAATGGCGTGTAACGCAGCACAACTTTTGCAAGCTGCTTGTAAATTATGCCAGTATTTGATGTTCCATATCTACTAACACGTGGTTTATCTTTTTCTTGAGACACGAGGTACGCAAAAGCATAATGGCCAAAACATTTCGTTATAATATAAATCTGCACTGATCATCCATCAATAGTCTTGCAGAATCCTCTGTGTCATTGTAGTGCATTGAAAACCAAGAAGCAGTATGGTATATTACAGGTATAGCTTTAGTCCTCCTTTGCTATGGCCGTAGCCATTGATATGTGTAAACAACAAATTTAATGCCAACTGAGGCACCTATTTACTTTTTTGAGGTTTTGTTAAGGTCACTCCAAGAGAATTAGAAGCCTTTTCCTCAGTGCGCCCCTGACACGCCTGCGCATGGCTTCCAGGCAGGTCGGCTTACTGGCCATATTAAACTCGGGAGCAGTTACTTTGTAAAGTTGACCTTCCTGAAATGTTCTATACATTAATGTTGGAATATTTTCTGATAGTTTGTTTAACTTCAAATTCTCAAACTCCTTTCTTTCTTGTTAATATGCAACTGGTCAAGTAACCTTATTCCAGTTTTGTTTTTATCAATGTGATTGTTGCTTGACACACTGTACTGAATGCTCCTTGTATGTACAAAACGGAAATACCAAAAGTTTTGCTTGACATGTGTTAATACAAACCTGGTTAGGTTCTTTTTAAAGCACAAGTTAATTATTGTATTCGAACGTTTATTAAAACATGGGGGAAAGATATGGAACAGTGTTTCACAATCAAGGAATTTGGAGGAGGCCAGTTAAAGGCCAACATGTAATGTGTAAGTGATAAAAAACAAGAATTTACATTTAAAAGAATAGCAAATTTGCCTGTTCCTAGTTGTTTCAGTGTTAAATCCAATCTATTTAGAGTTTACCTATAAATATGAAGAACAGTTTGTAAAACACACTACAGTAGTAGTTTTTCTACCCAGTTTGGTATGGCAATCCTGTCTTGTACAGACACAACATTAAAGCAGTTGTAAGAAAGGTAGTTGACCCTTCCTTATAGCTAGTATTTTTGTCAATAGCTCATTTTGTACTTGGAAAATTGAACGTTCCACATGTCAAAGCCTCTTTAGAAGTGTTAAAAGCGACTTTTATTAACAAGCTATTGTCTTAATAAATCATTAAATATTTTCTGAATTTACTAAGCTGCGAGTCTATGAGAGAGGGCTGACATCTCTAAAAACAGGGTCGTCTGTGGCAAATCAATTGTGTAGCTGTCATATTTAAAAGTAAAGTTCCCGACAAGATGTTTAAAAATCGGTAGGCTATCTGGTTTGTAACAGTCAAGGATTGATTGATGATATATGTACGTAATAGAATGCAGGGGGACTTAGTGATGCCATAGCCATTGTAAAACTACTTGAACTTCATTCTATATGTATAACGTCATAATGGTGCTTTGAATTACAAATTCATCTTATTCTTCCTGAAGTACAGACTTGAAGTTAAATACCTAATTGTATACTTTTAAACCTTACTCGTACTAAGTAATAAATACGGTTTTGTTAATTTGCTTTGTTTGGTGCCATGTAACGAGGGGGTGGAAATAGATGTGAAAACATCGCATATAAAATAAGCGAGGAGGAGAAAACAACCAAATAGTGTTAAAATGCACTTTTAATTTTTTAATCATTATTCACAGGTTCAAATTTGAACTTAAAAAACTAATCATCGAAGTGTCTCGAATAAACTCCAGAGGGGCTCGTAAAATTAATATGTGGGCCGGTACTTTAACCGTAGCATATTACATAAGCTTGGTTTCTATCATACATAAACATCAGTAAAACATGACCTGCGTGGTTTGGGTCTTTTGAGGGCTTTTCTTAGGGCTAATAACCATACAAAGTATTATGCCACAAAGTTTATGTATGGAACTGTGACGAAAAGACGGAAAAAAGGATAAAAAAGGCTAAGCCAAGAAACGAGACTTAGTCTTAGATGTCAGAAAAAGATAACATTCATAGAAATAACTATTACAACAAGCGGCAACAAACCCACGAGGATGAAGATGTTGAGAGAAACAAATCATACGAGATGCAACAAAATAAGCTGGTACCTGGGAGGAAATGTCATAAGAATACACTGAAGATATCTAGAGAAAATACCAAAACTAGCAGTATTTTGGCAAGGAGACACAATTTAAAGATTAGTAGCACGAATTGGATTTATCAAGTTATAAACACGTCTGAACATCGGCCAAGAACATTAAGATTAGATGAGAGATTGCCTGTCCAGATCTGACAACAGTATGCCATGCAAAAATGGGTGGTAGACTCATCGAGATACCAACTGGCTCCAGGCCAGGTTACTCTTGCAGAGCACAGAGAGCTAACTGTTACCGAAGCCGACCTACCGATAGATTGGGTATAACAGTCCCAATGGAGGTTTAGAGTAAACTAATGACAGATCAAGCATTCTCATTGGTAAGGATTCTTCAAGAGGAGAAGCAACTTCACTAGAGTTAACACCAGAATCACTCTCCACAAATATCGGAGGAAGATAAGGGTTCAGCTTTTAATTAAATGACATCAGTGACAACTACTCGTTTCCTTCTCCTTTAACTGACAACATGAAAGTCACACTAAATGAATTTTGCTCAAGTTTCGCTTGTTCCTGCTGAATTGCCATGCACACAATACCAGGGTACAAAGTAGTGTTATCAGCATAGATGTTGACGAACTGAAGCAAGTTACCGAGATCACTGTGAACTTAAGAAGGAAGAGACGTTGCACAGATCTTTCAGAAACTTCACCATTAAGGAGCACTCATCCTATGTAATTTCACTGAGCATGAATCAACAGAGGAAGATCGAAGCAAGAAAAACAGGTAACCAGTGACCTGAAGAAGAGACAATCTAAAATACATGAAAGCCTTAGCTTTTAGGATGATCTTGTTGAACAAAGATGTTGATAGTATGAAGATGAATTGTATAGCCTGGACGAAACAAAGGTAAATACCCGTCAACATGAAGATCCCAATTACTACTTCAGACTTGCCTCGCAAAGCAGAAGAATATGAAGAGAGTAAGAATAAAGGAAAACTATCACGAAAGAAAACTTGGAACGAAGACTTCTGACATTATTAAAAGCAAAGGAAAGAGCATTTCTTGAAAATGGAGATCTGAAAATTTTTTTCCGATATCCATAAAACCTGTATCACCACATTTCGAGTCTACACGGACAGGCGTGAAGTTAGCCTTGGGCACAGCGATTTTTGTACTTTCTTATCATTGAAGGTCTGCAATGATAGGTGCTGGGGCCATTCGTTTGGTGTGAAATATCATAAAAAATTGAAAATAGAAATAGATGCACAAAACCATCTTCTAGATGTAGAGTATCGACATAGCTAATAACTGAACCCACTACCCCTAAGGTAATGGGGATAGTATCAAAAGAAATGACGGCAATCACAATCTACCACACATCTTCCTCATAATAGAGGAGTGGTTATCAGGTGACGATACTACAAGCGTTTTAATCGGGACACCATCTGTAGAAGGGTTACCAAATATGGCCCTTCTGTCCCTTTAAACAATTCTTGGTATTCTACGGTTTGAGGAAGTTGTTCTATGTTACATTGTTAATATTAAATCTTGAATTGCTAAGGTTTACAACTGTTGTCAACTGATACATATTCTTATTGAATTATAACTATAGCTATAATGATAACCAAGGGTACACGGTACAGTCGGTGTTCAAGCGAGTTTTTAGCTCAAAATCTTGAGCTCAAAGTGAATCATGTAGACTACTATACTACACGCCCTAAGCAGTGGTTCCTCTTTAAGAAAGCGCATGGTGAATAGTTCAGGAACACAGATTCGAATTTCAGAGCATTTACCTTTGTACATCTGTACTTCAGGTACAACAGTGTATAGATTATACTCTAAGAGTAACTGACTTCTCCATCCATATCTTTTCATGTTATTTCTAGGAAGGCAAAAAATATAATTATTCTTTTTAACAATATTGTTTTGCTCACTAAGCTTTTAATTCGGTATATTATACACACTCACACACACATTCTTTCTCTTTCTCTTTCTCTTTCTCTTTCTCTTTCTCTTTCTCTTTCTCTTTCTCTTTCTCTTTCTCTTTCTCTTTCTCTTTCTTTCTTTCTCTCTATGTGCAATTTCCAGTGACATTGGTGATCATGGTCGTTATCTTTACTCTGTTTTAAAACTTAATACCCTGTAAATGATCATTGAAGCGATTTGGCACAATTTGCAATAGCTAAATCAAAGCCATTGCCTTATTTACAAAGAACTCTCAATTTCAGAGCAAACTCTGACGTATAAATATAATCAATTAAAATATGCAGTACTTCATGTCGAAGATTAAGGCCCAAAGTCAATAGCTATATCAATTTAATGTCAAAGTCCTCATCCAACCTTTCTTCACTATTAGTAATAGGTAATTCAAAGCACCAAAGTCATTGTTTTATTTTTACCTTGACTCGTTAAATTATGCTAACTGTAATGTATTACAATATACATACCAAACTGAATGCCTTTCGATATTTTTGTCAAATGAAAAAGCTATAGGAAATGACATGTTTATGGTTTATTTTCAGAGGACTTACCACAGATATCAAATAATAATTATAATAATTTTTTGATTTAATAATAATTATTGCAATTTATGCTCTTGAAACTGTGTGCAAGAGGAGGGAAATAGAAATAAAAAAGGAAGGAGAGACAAGTACCTCCCTCAGTGCCCTGATAGATAATGACCACTATGAAGATCTAAAAGCATGCTGACAGAGAAAAAGCTGTCAAACTCGATGTCATCACGATACCAATTTTGGTATGCAAATCTTTGTTGAAAATGGGTACAAATGTTATATGGGATGAAAACGTCGAATTCTGCTGAGGGTTACAATAGCATTAAACGTACTCTCTTTATTTGTCTTTTATTTCTTGGGGATAACAGATTAAAGAGTTTAACTGGATTCAGTGAATCCTAATGACGATTTTTAGCCTGGATGGAAATACTATCATATTTTTGGTAAAGCGAAACACCAAAATTATATTTATTTACAACTTTAAGTTACTATGATTATATAAATTAAATACAATATATTCGTATCTCATATATCCCGAAGCGTGAAGGAGCCGTGGCTTCATGGTTAGTGCAACTGCACAGTAACNGTTAAAACTAAAAAAAAAAAAAAAAAAAAAAATATATCCCGAAGGACAAAATTTGTACCTTGCAAAAAAAAGTACAACAAAATAAATTGTTCTCCTCCTCTTTGTAAGTCAGAAATGTTTTTACATGAAGAAATCTGCACTTTTAGTAGAAGAAAGAGGAAGGTACCTGAAAAGAATTTTATAAAGGTAGACTAGAAAGAAGTACCAAAGAAAAATCAGGCAAAAGTTCCTAGCCAGTAAGGATGTGATATTAATAGACAGAAACCTCAGCTTGTAGGCTACAAGATATTTAATTTAATTAATGTTGATAGGGAGCTATATTAATTTTACAACTGATGTTGCCAATTGCAACATTTACTGATTTATTGAAATTTTTAGTGCATATATAAATAAAAGTGGGATAGATTGTTTGGTATACAGATGTTAGGAAATGTTAGATGTACAAGAATTCTATTTTATGATAAGAAAGAATGTTATTTTGACGAAGAATTCTCTTCTGTTAACTAATTTGTTAAGAAAAAAGCAAATTAAAGAAAAATTAAACTTTATTTCTCATGTTGCAAGCACGAGTATTTTGAAGGGAGTAATAAGATAGAAATTTCAACCTGATGCTTGAAATAGACTCGTTTGTTGCCTTGTAATAAATTAACCCAACAATTAACCCTTTGAACCCTACAGTTTCCGACGCAATGATCATGCCATGGCATACATGTAGAGCCCCAGAAGGAAGGATGGAATGCCAGAAGATGATCAGAAATAAGAATTGCCCCTAACCCTAAAAGAGAAATTTCTATAGGTCAGTCAAAACACGAAAAATTCACAATATTCTCTATTGGAAACCTGCTGTTAATTAATAATTAGATGAGTATGATGACACAGCTAATATACCTAGAAGAACAGCTAAAGCAGTTTGGGCAATAGACCCTGATTTGGAGAGTTCTATTATTCCGAACCATAATTCTCTAAGAAAAATGTGCATCGTCCATGCTAATAAACGCGTTTAACTAGCTACAAGCAATCAAGTCATAAATTTTGAAATATAAATACTGCTTGTGAGACAGATGTTTGCTTTTAATTCAAAATCTACAATGGCTCAAGATGTTTAGTCTATTGTGTGTTATTTCAAAGAACCTTCTAAAATGCAGGAAAACAGGTGAGGAATTACTTCTACTCACCTGCTCTTGAATTAGTCTTCATCATTTTTTTCAATTCAAATTTACTGCATAATAATAACAAGGAAATAACGATCAATTATTATTATTTTTCATTGAAATGCCATATATTTGTACAGCTGAAATAAAGTAAATTATAAAAGGTTTCTTTCCAAACTGTTGATAAAGAATAAAAGGCAACGGTAATAAGGTATTTCTTGGAATGATCTCTGAAAGGAAGTGGAATTTAACAACAATATTTATGCCTGAAATAAAGTACTTTTCCTTTTACCGTTTCACTAGGATAATATAGTAATGTCACACGATTACTATATGGACACTGCAATATGTACTACGTGTTGGTATCTTAAACCTTTAAGAATAATGCAAAGACAAACCAAAAAGAGCGAGGATATAACTTTACCAAACCATGTCGTACCATACACTTCCACTTAAATCAGTTTTTTCAATAAGCGTCTTTTATTTTTTTTAATTTGATACATTTTCACAGTAAATTATCATTTTTTTAAAAACATAGCGAAAGAAAACGTTTTGACAGACGTTTCTACAGGTTTCATTTATAGTTCAGCAAAAATTAATATTTTTGGATAACTATGTCTTAAATAGACAAAACTCCAATATAGTTAAGCCCTGTTAGCAGAGTTACATTGTTTAGAATGCACTGAACTGAATAATGCAAAATATGCCAACCATTTGAGCTTTTCCCTTGGGTCAGCACATACCCGTGTATTACTTTTTCCTTTTTTTTTGTTTTAACGTCATTTCCCCCCAGTATTGGGGCTCAGACGGTGCCCTTCACAGGGACTTGGATTTGGTAGTGAGGAATTTCTTGGCCGGATGCCCTTCCTGACGCCAACCAATTGCTTTTTCTTTTGTGAATTTCCAAAGTCGCCCGCAAGGGGAATCGGACCCGGAATTCTTGGTTACTGTGCAGTTGCACTAACAAATCTAATCGGATGCTCTATAGAGAAGGTAGGTAGGATCTTGCTTCAAGGAAGCATTAATTGTATCATATGGAAAGGGAACATCTTTAATAAAACGTTAAGATGAATAGCTAAAGAATAGAAATATGGAAATGTTCCAGAGTATGATACTGTTTAAGATACACACTATTACAACATTGAGAAGAAAATAGGTACTTTACATTGGAGGCATATGACAGAGTATAACAATCTTGTCAGGATGAAAAACAAAGAATAGGGTATATTATGAAGTGACAAAAGACCATTCTGGATGGGTTATGAAAAAACCTAAATAAGGGTTTTCTAATAATGAAGTTTTCTAGCAAAGGGAATGAGCGAGATACGCTCATTCCCTTTGCGCGAGAATAACAGGTCCAAGCCAAACCTAGCATCGCCAAACGTTTTACGAAAGAATAACTTCATTATCATCTTACCAGTAGATAAGGGGTACACAGCTATCATTCGTAACTTAAAACACTCTTTTAGAAAATGTGCAGATCCCATTGATAGTGACCTCTTCTCCATCTCAGTAGAGGTTTGACAGAAGTGATCAATTTGGTTGCTAGATACATACAAAGTAAACCCCAAGGACTCAAAGAGATTGAAACATAGTTTACAAAAGATCCATAAGGTTGATTCATGGCTATTGTGTCATAAGTTGGCACGGTTCTATGCAAACTATGCAAGCTCATAGCATCTAAATAGACGTTTTCCTATATTTGACACGTTATTTGTCGACAAAAATTTGTTTACAGCCGGTTCAAATCTAAGAACGAAAAAACATTATCATGTTTGCGATTACTAACCATAGTTAAAATCCTGTTTACCCAAATTTTCCTTGTGTTTTCATTGCAAACACCGCATACAAACTGATGGTGCAATGAGATACAGCCCCACATTGTGTGTCATTCATTACGTTTACATGTATGGTCACGAAAAAATGGTATTGACAACATCTTCGAATCCACAAAAGGTATGGAAAAGGTATGCTGACCTAGTAAGTGTGCCTCTGGATTTGCAAATAAAAGATGCATCCACCATAGACCTCAGATAACATTCGCGAGGAAAATTATTGACAGATAAAGTGGTGCAAACTATATAGAAAAGAAAGAAGAAAAGAGAAAGAAAGTCAGAACAACCTTATTCAACATGCAGATCACTCTACAGGTCACTCTAAATTAATTGAAGCGTTCTAATTGTTTTTGCAACACTTTAAAGAACATTTATGTACTGTTTAAATTTGAAAAAGTACAGATGAAGGAAACAGTGGTCTACTTTACCATAGTTTAACTGAAAGAATAAAATAGTGATAAACGGTGATAAAAATTGGATTTTAGCTAAAATTAGGGCATCTCTCCAAGGAATGATATAAGCGATGAGAACAGTGTTTCCCACTTTCTTTTTGTAATATCGTTGTTGAATTTGAAAAAAACCCCCATGAAACTCCTTACTATTGCAAATGAAGAATGTAAGCTCGTCCACAAAATCTTGTACTTGATTAAAAATTTCCATCAGGTCACTTTCCCAATCATAAGAAGTGTCTCTCAAAACGTAGCTCCGGTTATATTATGAGAACTATGACATGATAAAACTTATCAAATCATATTAAGAAAACTGTATTGGACTGAAAAAATAGGAACAAATTTTACTGTACCGTTATATTTTTTAGGATACTCAACGTTCTTTACATTGCTTTTTTATTGAGTGTGATCAGAACTTAGCATAATATTTTATTTTTAGTTATCTACATGTCTTTCTGTAAAAAAAGGTTATTTTTACTAATTAATGCTAATTTTACAGAATAATAACAAGGCAACAGACAGAAAACGATATTAGATTTATAAATCCTTCCTTTTCATATTCAAATTGGTTGAGATTTTTTAGGTTAACTGATTTTTGGTTTTCTAATAAAGAAACACATTTATCTTGAACTAATGCTTCTTTTCGAGTTTTAAAGTACTTCATTTTTGTCACACTGGAAACGTTGAGATACAAAGAATATTTTGAATTTATACTTTATATCATTGTTGAACGACATGTCTAGTGTCAAAAAAAAGGCTTTCATGACTCTTCCTCGTTTATAAGCTGCAACGACGTCAAGTGAAACCTATCTATTAATATAAACAAATGCAATAAACGACGAAAAAAAGTTGTTATGAACGTATTTGAATTACGCAGACCACAAATATTTGGGTAACAATAAGGTAACACCAGTTTTGACCATGAATTAAACAGCTGGATATAGAGTTGACCATGGTTTGTGTAGTCTTAGGAGAAAGGTTTGTTGATTCAACCAAGACGCAGCTTTTGCTGAGTTACGCCACTGTTTTTTCCACTTTTTATCGTCCTTTACTTCTGTGGTCCTTTTTTGGCTTCAATAGCTAGATTCTAAATTTTGTTACAGTCACTGCAAGGAAGTACAGTAAAGCTATAAACATTTAAAGAAGGCACATAGGTACTATCAAATTCAAATCTAAAATACTATTACTAATTTTAATATTAAGAAAATTCGTTATTTTTTCTTCACTAACAAGGTCACGAGATAAAGAAAAAATCATAAATTCATAACATACAGCACAAAGAAGAAGACAAATAATAAAAGGGAAAAAAAGAAAATTACTACAGAAGAACATGCTTAAGGAAGTTTACAGTTGGGAAGAAGTTTTTGTCCTAAGAATTGTAAGAAAAAAAATGTTTCTATAAGCTTAATCAACTTCCATTTACTGCGAGCCCGTGTTATGTGATGACAGTAAACAGGACCGAAGAAAAAAAGCTCCAGCAACAGAGTTACGGCTGATGAAACTCAATGTCTCATAAAAAACTCTATATTGTATATTGAAAAAAGGAAGTCATTAATGTCAAGTTGCATATCCCCAAAAGGAGAAAAGAAAAATTTAGTTTATCGTGGTGTCCTTACATAATTGTTTTCCATTTATTATGTTTTTGTTTTTGCATACTAAAACATCTGGATAGTTCAAATGGAGATAGGCCTTTTTATCAAAAAATAATTTGTATGACTTTTTTTCCCGTTAACACTGGGCATAGCCAGCAATCGTGCTTATCCCATTTGGCTAAATAACAACAAATATTAAAAATTTTATTCACAGATTTTAGAGTATCGCTTCTTCAAAAATGTAATAAAATGCTTCATGAAAACAAGCTCCTGAGATTCTAGTTGGAATGGTCCCACAATTAACTTACCTTTATATACCAAACCTGTCCATTACGTTGGTCGACGAAAAAAGATTGAGAAAGCGGTCTCACTTCCATTTTGGACAACTGACAAACATATGATTCATGTGTCATCCGAATAAAGTTGAAAGAGATGCATTGGTAATTTTTGAAGCATTCATATACACATTCGTCCCATGATGATGCAATATATAACTTAAGAAGATTATCACCTGGAAAATAACAGAAACGAAGCACTTTTAAAATTAAAGGCTATCTATCTATGGAAACCTTGACTAAGCAGCGCATATTAGCACATATGTATTGTTTATTTTCTCTTTTTCTAAAATAAAAACAATTTCATGTTTCGTTACTTTAGTCTTTGAGATTTACACTCTATCGGTTCTTTGTTGAAGCAAATACCAAACACATTGATATAGGTCATTAGGAGCTTTTTTTAAGCTACGTTTCGATAGATACTTCATTCTATCGTTATTATATTTCAATGATTAGCTATTGCTCTTTTATACGTCAGCAGTGCTTATTTGCGTTGGGACAGGTATGGAGTTGTTTTAAGGAGTGGCGCCATATCTATATTGTCTTTGTTGTGTTTATTTCTTTAGTGCTGGAAGCCATATTTCTGGAAAAGGGAAAGTTATATTTGAAATGACTGCTGTGACGTAAGAAATGGATTTTTTCTCTTAGTTTTCTTGATGTTGTATTGGTTTCTCTATAAGCTTACTACTTGTCGAGTTGAAGGTGTGATCTTGTGCCCTGTAGTGTTCGGCTGTTCTGACTTCTAGTTTTAACTTATGTATAGCTTGTAAGGTTACCAGGAATAATAGAAGTTTCAATCTTGTAGTCTTTTAAGACTCATGTATTGCAGTCAATTATGTAAGTTCCAAAAGAATCCCAAACGAAGAGTCGTTACCTGAAAAAAACTTTTCCAATGATATTTAAAACTCTTTATTTTATGGACTCAATGGAAGCCATTGATGAAAAATACTTATCACGTCGTGAGTCGTAAGCTTTTTTTGAGTTAGGTTTTGAGAGATACTTCTCCCATCTTAAGACTACTGAAGTAAGCTGAGGCATAGCTATTTTGTACTTTAACAGTGCGGACGTGCTTGGTGACAGTAATCGAGTTGTTTTGAGGAGTGGCGCCATACTTATCTTGTGTTTGTTGTGTTTCTTTTCTATAATGCTGGAAGCCATATATCTGAAAGAGTGTAAGATATGTTGTTGATGTGATTGTTGTGCTGTAGGAAATGAATGGTGTCATTAATTTTTCTTGTTGTAGTACTTATTTCCCTGTCAAGAATCTTTTCATTTTCCTAGTCAATGGTGCAATCTTTTGTCCAGCAGTGCACCGCTATTTCATGACCCTTGATGTCACTGAAGAGCTCTCTTACATGTTCTTTTTCTCTTCGATCAAAAGAACGCTTTGATTCTCAAATGTAAATGACACGGCAGACTTTACAATGTAACCTGTAAACTTTATCGTTTTTTCCTTCATGTGGAACTGGATCCTTTGTCTTTGAGAGTATCGTCCTAAGGATGGATGTTGTGAAAAATGAGCACTTGATATTATACTTTCGGAGAGTTCGTCATAGCTGCTCATTGATGCCCCTGAGACAGGGAAGACATATTTTGTTTTACAGGTTCTTTTTCCTCTTCATGATTAAGCCTGCTCTCTGGACATCCCTAGTATGGTATCCATTGGATACGAGAAGGTGTTGAAGGTGTCTTTCCTCCTTTCTGAGGGTTTAAAATGATGTTTTTTGGCCTTCCAGACGGGGTGGTAAGACTAGATAGTAACAGAAATGGTACAGCCTGGTTGTCTGAGTCTCACCTTTACCAAGGACTTATAAATTACCAAAGATACACAAGCCCATTGTATCCATCCGTCTAATCATAGCCTACGCTTGTAGTTCACCCCATTCCCTCTTACATCACATAGCAGATCTCTTATTTCCGTACACAAGGTACACTGTCTACAGGAAACAAACTCTCACCAACTAGTACCCTAATAACGCATCACATCATCCAGTTTCAGCTCGTCATAGTGTTAACAAGAGTAATGAAATAGCGATGCACTGCTCGACACTCTTTCAGAAATATAGCTTGCAGCGTTACAGAAAAGAAACACAACCTACCTACCTTTACCTTTAGTTTTCATTCCAATTGTTCTTGTCTTTTTGATCAACTGTTGTGTCCAATAAGATATAAATAAATACATTGGTCTCATCCATGGCAATGATATTTGGTTTACAAAATTATATTACTTTCTTAATCTTTGTATTTGAAAAAGAAAATGAACTAATTTAATCACGGCGAGTTCTGGGTCTTTCTGTAATGGTGCCATATTTTTTCTGACAGAAAGTCCATGTCTGCTAAAAATATTTTCTAAACCTGACAATTACTCAAAGAAATTTCACATTGCTATTTCCGTAACTAGAAGAACATACATTTGCTTTAGCTGCAACAAACTTTCTTGATACATGCAGTTCTGAAGGTGTCGGGAACAGTAACTCTTCCTCCAAGTATTCGCTGAATATCTCTCTGCCTCTACATTTGTCGCCATCACTTCTAATCGTTTGATTCCAGCTGATCTTTCTGTTTCCTCCCTTCAACAATTATTTTCGATTTTCTTTAAACTTTAAATTTGTACTGAAGGGTAAAACTTTCCACAATTTCAGCTTTATGACATACACTGGCATGGTGTACGCCATTAGGTTATTTGAAACGATTTACTTTTAAAATATTCACGAAAACTTGTGATGTTTCAAATCAATATCCGAAACAAATAGATGCAAATCTTTTTTAATTATTAAATTGTTAAGGGTAAGATGTATCAAAATTCATGTTACAGTGTCTCCCTGTCAAAATCGTGGATGAGAAAATTGCTGCCAGGTGAAGGTTTCATCTGTAATAAGAAAACATCATGTTTAGAAAAGAGATGATCACCGGGCATTAAAGGGAAGCTGGTATGTAAAGAAAATAATCGACCTGAAAGAAAAGAATACGATGTTCATACGTTTTGAACGTTGACGCAAACAACCAGCTGTTTGGTCATGTATTTGTAAAGAATCTCACTTGTTACACACGTTCCTACATTGGTCTGGTGGAAAAAAAAGCATTTTAACAGTTGTAAATGGACATAGGCATTGTGAAAATTGATTGTTGTTGGTGTATTTTACTTTGTCCAAAAATCAAAATAAAATTTTTTTTGCGTGTGTTACGTGAAAGTAGGAAAATAATTGAGCTATATGAACACTTGGAAATTGTAATAATAAAATCAGATATGGTTAAGAAAAGGGTTAGAAACTAAATCTCAACTTGGTTTTTTTCCTCCATTTCACAGCCTTTTTTCGATACACTTACACCCATCAATATATTACGGGGTGCGCTTGTTTGAAGATGTGTACGAATTTCAAAATTTGTCTTGAATGACGTGCTCTTTATTGAGAGTAAACACTTAGTTGAATAAACAAGGTAACACACACAAACCTCAAACCCTCTACTCTACAAAACTGAAATTGTATGAGATACTTTTCAGATTCCAATTCAACTTTGCAAGGTCAGATAAAGCTTATTTCTTTTCTTTACGTTAGGAAGTAGAATAAAATAAGGTTTCTTTGAAGGTAATTTCCCTCTTGAATAAATTTTTACAATAAAAAACCAAACAAAAGCATCATGCAGGAGCAGCCAAGGTTGCTCCTGCATAATAAAGAAGGTACCTAACATGGGTATTTAGTATCACCATGGGTTCAGGAAGCAGCCTGGTTTATTCCATTTTAGCAGTAGGAATAGCTATAAATGAACCATGCACACATGCAAACATAAAAACTCATTAATTGACATTTACATTTGAATTTATTGATTTACAAGTAGTTAAGCTTCAAGTAAAAGAAATGCTACATCACGATAAAATTCCTTTTTCGGAACTAAAAATATGCCACTTTTACAAAAAGCTTCAAATTTGAATACGCAACTTAAAAAGTAAGATACAGTATAAGGTATACACTGGTGTACCGTGGAGAAGGAAACATTCCCATACAAAAAAAATAAACACAACGAGTACAGTAAGACAAGATTTCTATCATCAAGTACTAAAAATCTTAAAAAGTTATATTATACAAATATCAACAGTGACTTTTACAAGTAATTAAAAATTTATATTACGATTTTAGAGTCTTCTAAGACAATTGATAACAAATGCTGGCTGAACTCTCTTAGCAAATAAAAATAAACGATGTCAAAGGCAATTTATCTCAGGAGTTGCTTTCTTCTTTGAGGTTCATAAAGTGTAAAAAGAATTTCGTTATCTCACAAGATTTGGCAATGATTTGCTTCAGGTTTGTTTTGCTTCAGATTTTGTTTCCATCTCTTGTGTTTTTTAAAAGTGGTTGAGAATTGAGTTTGTACATGCTTACAGAGATAAAGTTTGGAGAGGGATGAAGTCAATTAAACATTCATTTGATTTTCTTACCTTTCACAAGCAGCCTTTTGTCTTGGATCAACTGAAAGGAACCCAAATTTAAAAACGAACTGCGAAAAATAAGCTCAGCTTTTATGTTATTAAATAGAGTTGCCTGGAAAAACACCATCAAAATTATGTAAAATTTCATTTTCATATAAAAATAATCGCTATCAATGAGGAATTTCAATTTAATCTAAGTTTCACAAATTTGTACAAAGTATCCTTCTCTTTCTCCTTGCACAAAAATGATAGATGAATTTTTGATACTTTATTAATATTCTTAAATATATATCGTCAATAAATTGAACATTACTGGTGGTGGAATTGAAATGCATAATTGTCACTAAGATGGTATTGAAGGAAAAAGCACTTTGTCAAGGCTCATTGGCGCTGACATAAAATTAACACAATAATATATCAATAAGAAATAAGAGTTTAACAAAACAATTTTTTGACATTGAGCTCAGTAATTAAAAAACCTGTATAAAAGACTTTTCGCACAGGAATCCCTCGGGTTTTTACCTTGACACAACATATNAATTTAATCTAAGTTTCACAAATTTGTACAAAGTATCCTTCTCTTTCTCCTTGCACAAAAATGATAGATGAATTTTTGATACTTTATTAATATTCTTAAATATATATCGTCAATAAATTGAACATTACTGGTGGTGGAATTGAAATGCATAATTGTCACTAAGATGGTATTGAAGGAAAAAGCACTTTGTCAAGGCTCATTGGCGCTGACATAAAATTAACACAATAATATATCAATAAGAAATAAGAGTTTAACAAAACAATTTTTTGACATTGAGCTCAGTAATTAAAAAACCTGTATTTGGGGTTTTTACCTTGACACAACATATAAGGTAAAAGCACCAAATTTTGGTGACATAGAATTTACCCTCTATATAGGCAAAAATGTATTCGTTAGATTACTATACACCCGTTTTGAGCATGTACTAGCTTAGGTGTGTTATCAATAATTCACAAAAATATAAGTTGCAAACCTGATCTCCTAACTAGTTTAAAAAGCAACTTTAAGCGTAAGTCAAAGGAATATTTGATAGCTTTGTTTTCGAAAACTGTACTTCCTTTTAGTCTAATCTGATTTGACTAAAAGGAAGTATTCATCTAGTTGATCTAGTTGATCACTGATTTTCTTGTGAGTGTTGGGGATGGAAAGAGGATTGGATCTTGTATTCGTCATGGTAATCTTCTATCATTACCTTAACCTTCGAGGTGCAGAAAATGATCGTTTTGTGGTACAGAAAGTAGAAGCATTTACACTGAGGACTTTATAAATATTCAAAACAAAAAGAGTCTCAAGCTATTTTCATCCTTAAAATCCTCTCTCGTTTTCTTATGGATGTTATTGAAGCACTCTGAATTTTGTTAATGAACATTGTCTTGAAATTCAAGCTCACTTTCCACTGAAGCGGTACCCAGATCTCCTTGCCTACCAATGCAATTTCTTATATGAATTGGATCAGTATCGACTTTATCAGTAGGGCCTCGATTGTTGTAAATGCCGTGAAAGTTGGCTTATCTAATCTTTTATTCGTCACAGGAAAGATAGTAGAAGGAATTTTAACATGATGAATCTAGTAAACTTCAGGCTTCTTTAAGACCGGCTAGCAATGGTTGTCAAAGGATGATTTCTGGTGTTGAATATCTTAATGTTAAGTGACTTTCTAAACCTATTCCTTCCCACAGACTCCAAAGTCGAGATTTCCGAGATGCATTTACATATATATAAAATAGACTACTCCATTCTGGCATATCGGTGGATCCTTTACTTTTCAATGATGCTCAATTTCCTATTTCCTCTAAAAAAAGTGATATTTTCCTGATTGTTTTTTGCTAGTCATTTTCCAACTAACACTGTTGTTTCTTTTCCAGGAGTTTCTTCGAAAATTAATTAGATTTTTGAATCCATAGCCATAACTCAAAGATAGGATTTAAAGATTTTTCATGGTCGTGATCAAAGTGAAGCCTCTAGACTAGATTAAATTCCGATAGTTGTCTTGAAAGCATGAGCTTCTCAGCTGTTGTTCTTGTTGTCCAAAATCTTCAATTTTTGTCCATTGGAATCTTAATTTCTGTCTTTCTTGTAGGTCTTTAGTTTTGTCTCTGTCTTCAAGAATGCAAATGGTCCTTCTGTTTCTGAGTAATAGTGAGTTTTTGTTGTTTTTTTAGCTTTCTTTTATCTGATACAATGTTGTATAATAGCTTGCTTTGCAGGCTGTCTGTTGAAGGATCTTCGGTTTCATTCACTTATTTCTTTGCGATAACAAAATACGTGACACTCTGGATGGAATCCTGCACATCTGAAGAGAATTTTATTAACGCTGGCGTTCTCTTCCTTCTTTATGTTGATGATCGCCCAGGTAATGTGCTTTATTTCATCAAGATATATGCTCATAACGCTACCCTGTACTCTGTCATTGGCTACCTGGCTACCTGTACCTATCAATGGCACATGTAAAACATCTAGACTCTGCCCTTATTGACAGCATGCACATTATCAATGGCTGAAGTTGCTATACGCCTCTTTATTTGTTCCCTATTCTCTCAGAAAATCAGCCACCTGACTTGAGAGAAAACATTATTCTTAAGATCTACATCATAGTGCTCAGTATTCCATCTCACCTACTCCACCCCATAACAAATGCTCACAGACAGGCCCCACAAAGGCTCTCATCCAGGCGTCCTCTATCTAGGCAAATCGGCAAATCAGCAAGAACAAGTCAGACTTAAGGAAGATTTGGAGTCTGATCTTCAGGCCATCATTGTATTTTGTACTCTTGTCACGTCTGGATAGGTGGTCCCTTATCTTATTTTGATGTAGTTGATCGAATTCAGAAATATGTTTATAACATGATGGGTCCCAATCTTGTTATTACTCTTCAACTTGTGTTTCATTAACATTTTCTGAAATGTGGCAGGTCTAATTTGTTACTTCTCGTGTTAAATGCTTTCCTCAACCCCTTCATCCTTATGCAGTTGTTGCTTCTTGTTGTAATACACCATTCTACAAACGTATTTTTTTCTAGGACAGCTAAATTGTGGAAATTTCCGATGTATTTTCCTCTATCATATATGTTAAACGCTTTAAGTCTAAGGTCGTCCCTTACCTTCTAGAGCAGTGGTTCCTAAAGTGGGTTTTGCAAAACATGTGTTGCAGCAACCAGCTGGACGACTTGCTAGACACATTTTATTCAGGAAACTTGTGGCTGGAAGACGAAATCTCAGCAGACATATGCTGACGTGGTAGGCAATCTTCAGAGATGATCATCTAAAGGCTCAAGAACTGTCCCTCCAAAATGCTGAAGCTCTGGTCGAGGATTGAGCCCAATGGCGCTGTCTTGTTGCCCGATGCCCTGTGCAGGACAAGAGGACCTTCTGTCTAAGGTAAGGATAGTCAAATTTTCAGTTGCTTGGTTTTCATTAAGAGACTAACTCATTTTTCTTTACGTAAAGCTATGTAAATTTATACAGGTATTTGCGTGAGCAAAAGCTACCTCCTTTTAAATATTACTAAGAACAGTCCTGTGGGTTATCAGCAGCCCTGATAAAGATATAAAGCATTTTTTTGACAAGCCAAGGGCTCATTTATGGTTGCAAGCATCTCTTCACCTTTTGGAGAAATGTTATAAGCTATGTTACTTCACCAACCATTATCATATCATTATTTAGTATTTTTTATTGCTCAGCGGCACCGTTCATCAAAAAACCTAACGAATAGCAATAAATTGGCAGTCCTTTTAGTTCACCCTTCAGTATTTGTTGTGCAACTTCAGGTTTCTTTCCCGTCACATTACTTGCTTTGTTGTAATTTTGTGGACTGTTTCCTGTTGCCAGTGACCAGGTCAGTAGCTTTCAATACATCGTGTAGACCAGTGGCGATCATCCCTAGGCATCCAATCGCTAGGAAACAGTAGGTGACCTTATAACCAGTATACTGGCGATCCACGTCTGCAGCCAGCGCTAAATACTTGTGTGTTTTTCCTTGGAGCCTAGCATTAAGTCCTGGCTCCCATGATACAGTCATTTCAATGGTAACAACCGTCCTTTCTGACTTATCCATGACCAACATATCAGGTCGTCTGGCTTCTATCACGTCAACCGTTGGGAGGCTTACATTCCACAACAGTTTTACCATTGAATCCTCACAGATAGGTGGTGGCAACCTACCAGGTGGAAACATCTCCATTCCATATTTTTACCGAGCCCATGCGTACACAGGTAGTAGAGTCTCATTATAGCACCTTTTAATCTGATGGAATAGCTATGCGACACAGGCAGACAGTATATGTCTTAGGGTTTCCGATTTTGCCCTATATCGACGTCACATCTCATAAGTGTTCAACATTGTGTGTGTGTGTGTAAGCCCTGAGAGGACGTGTATTATATTGCATTTGACATAAAAGGGCCTCAACGGTTGGCCTCAATTTGCCATCTACCAGCCACTGATTGGAGAGTGAGTGGTGTTCACATATTTTCCATGTACTGGTTTACCTTTAATTCTCCCCAATCATTTCCCCTCTAATTTCTTGGCTATGGTGTGTCTGAGGACTTGGCAGCTCTTTGCTCTTAAAACCTCATTATTGAACCGTATGATGCCATTTGCAACTTTCAGACTGATAATGGTTTTAATGGCAATATCGCTTCCTTTTTCAATCAAAGACGACCTGCCTTCCTGATGTTGGCTTGGAATAACGGACCACAAATATTGAACAAATGGGTTGCTGGAAGTGTTTCAAAACATTACTTGTAATGTTTTAAAACCCGTTCGTCATGATAGAATGCAGTATAGTTTGATGGTCCCAGTATGTACACTTTTGTTTCTACACCTTCGTGCCATTTTTTCTTACGTTTCTCACAAAGGCGACCACATTTCTGAACAGGTTGCCTTTTCTTTGGCTTTTCACTTCAACCAATGAGCACCATTTCAATCTATCCATTGTGTTGCCCTTCTTCATGCTCAAGCACTTTAAATCCCGACTTATGGTATACATTCATCTCTGTTTTGGCCTTCCCCCTTTTTCTTATCATCGATATTCATTTCACTTACTCGTCTTATATCATCATCCGCTTTTCTTTTGCAGACGTGGTCAAACCACTACAATTGTCTTTTCCTCGTGCCTACTGAACTTCACTTACACTAACTCTTTCACAAATGTCCTCGTTCCTCACGAACTCCTCATAATTAATTCCAAACAACCATAGATATACCAAAGCATCCTCATTTCTGAAGCATCAATTCTCTCCTCTTGTCTACGGTTGATAGGCCACGTTTCCTTTCCGTAAAGGAATGTTGGTTTTATCGATGTTGCTACAGAAGAACCTTTAACCTAGTAGGTACCTTTTTATTGCAGAATACTCCTAACAAATTTCTCCATATCTTTCATGCCTTTGCTAACCTTATCTTGATTTCTTTCTTAAATCCTTCACCTTGTCCTATTGTTGTGCCCAGGTACTTGAAAACTGTTGCTGTCGATGGCTCTGTGGAATCCTTCCTGTCGTACTCCTTTAACTGTACCCTATCAGCGTCACTTTTAGAGGGTAGATTTTCATCCTTCGTTCTGCTCAGCTTAAAGCCTGCATTCTCCATTTTCTCCCATATCTTTCTAGTCGATTCTTTATATTGTCTTTTTAGTATTGCATAGGACAGTGTTGTCAGCAATTAACATTGCTTTTCCATACCTTCTGTAATGGTGTCCAGAATGACAATGAACAATAGGGGGTTGAGAAAGTGTCTTTTGTATGAGACAACTTCTGCCTTAATCTTTCATGCTTCTCCCACAGCCCTGTAAATTTACGTTACGCAGATCTCGTACATGTTCTGGGGAATCCTTATGTAGCCTTCAAATACTCCCTGTTTCTCAGAAAATCCCAATCTAGATCTAAAGGGGTCGTATTGTAAGGTTAAAATCACACTTCTATACCTTAAAAGAAAATTTTAAAGAGCGAGCGCACTGATGGTGATAATGTTTTTCAAAACAATAGTGATAATAAATGTCTGTGTAAAAACGTGGCATTTTTTTCAAAAATAATTTCATTGGTTTTGAAGTTATTTTCTGTTGAAGTAACAACAGTAAACAAAAAACCCCTATTGTTTTCCTAGAGACTTTATGCCAACATTTTTGGTTTGGTCTTTACCGATCCCTACATTTTTATTTGGAAAAGGGCTGCTTTTTTGTTTCACTTGGATGAATGATAATAAAAAATGTTTACAGAAGAAAGAAACGAAAAATTGGCCTACACAGCCGTTAGATTCGTGAGCTAGAAAAAAGGCTTCAGAATAAAAAGTACCTGGAAAGTAAATGCCACGGAAGAAGAGAAAAGGCCTGAATTCAACCCTTGTGGTTTCAACTCAGAGAAGAATTAAAAAAGCCTAACTGAAAATCGTGTAAATTTTACAAAATAAGTGTTGATTGCCTTTGGTTCCTCTTATTACAGATGCACCTGCGGCATATTTTATTAAAAAATATTTTTTCACTGTTCTTGGAATTTGATAATATTGTGCTTCTCAGACCAACCATTGAAGGAAAAATGCAGTAAATTTCTAAGTGAAAAAGTAAGAAGCCTGGCCACTTTGTCCCCCATTCTGTCGGTAGCACTAATTTTTCATCTTGTTTTTAAATTTTTATGAATAAACAACTTGAGTTCTAAATATTTTAGTTGAAACGAATTTTTTTTACTTTTTTTCACCCTAGACTAGGGTAGAAACCATTTCAGTGCAGAAGGTCATTTTTCTTTCCAAGACTTTTATATCGTTTTAAAAATTTTTGTTTATAGTGTTTTCCCTTTCAATTCCATCTGCGAAAACATGTACAAACTCAGCATTTATAACAGGGAAATGAATTGGGAGCTTCTTCTTCTTCTTCTTCTTCTTCGAATCTCATGACTTTCATCAGTTATCAGATTTAGGAGCTCCAGCAGGTGGCACATTCAACAGTGATTTCTGTTGGTTCAGCAAGGTCATTAAAGCTGCAGTTTGGAGCTTTACTGCAGGAGAGAAGGTGCTCCATCGTCTACAGGTTGCTGCACTCACACAGATCGATGGAACCAGTCTGCCAACCTTTAAGAGATGTTTTGCATCCTCCTTGCTGGACTTGAGGTCGGTTGAGAGTTTTCCATACTGGCTAGTTTAGTTCGTTTCTTGTGGCAATAGCATGTGATGGGATAAAACCTCGACTGGGCCAGGTCATGGAGATGTTATTTAATCATCTCTTAATTGGAGGTAATACTTTTAAAGTCAACTTGAAGGTCATATTCAAAAAGGTGTAATTGATCTTAATGAAAAAAAGAGGAAATTTCCTGCTTGCAGGTTAGGCTAATGATTTTACCACTGGACCACTGCTGAGAAATAAATTGTTTTTTACTGTAATTTTTATTCACCAAATCAATTATAAAGTTAAGGATAATGTTGTCATAAATTTTTTGTCTACATTTCATCTGTTCTCAAGGAAAACAGAGCGAATACATAATGTTTAATCCTTTGAACAGAACATCCACCCAAAAGTGAGCAGTGCAAAGGAGACATAAGTTTGTAACGGAAGTATCTGATAGTATTGACAATACCAATGGTATGTCATTAACACACATTGTGCAGCCCAGCCATAATACAGAACAATACAAACATAGGCGATATATCTTCTCCGATCCAGTTAACCGTTAATGCAAACCAAACAAATCCTATATTTACAATATCACTAGTCTTGCTGAAATGTTACTGCTTTTAATCTCGTAAGTTGAAAATAATGATACGAATTAATTTTTTTGAATCAGTGCTTCCAATTGTAAATTGTAAATATCCATAACGTATTACAGTTTAGTTTTGTTTCTGGAATGGGTTACCATTACATGGTAGCAGTGTTTTTTTACATTTTTGTGGCCAACAAATATAGCTTTTTGTTAAAAATAATATTTCAATATATACAAGGTTTTATTATATTTGTTACTATTATTAATGTTTCTTTCACTCATATGACAGTAAAGAAAAAAGAGGACAGTAAAATGATTCGAATTTTTTCTCCGTCTCTCCTCGTTTTGCTTATACTGTTTCCTTGTATTTATTAGCCGAATATTGTAATTTCATTGGCTTTGAGAAAAACACTCCTGTCTGAAACTACTAATATCTATAAGAAATGTTAGCATATTCAGATTATCAATTGACGAGAATGAGATTCAGTTGTGTCATGTGGAGTTTAACATTCATAAGCACTTCTTGTTTTAATTGTGTTCAAATAGCTCTTCTAGCTATTGCTGTTTTCATACTTCACGGCTCATTGCCAAGAAACGTTTGGTTAATCCATCTAAATGTGATATTACGATGTTTGATACAAAGAAATTAGAAGAATGCTTTGATGACGTCACTATTTTGCGGTGGAAAACTACTGATTAATATGGCAACAGGATGTTCATATGCAGATGACATTGTGCAAAATTGATCGACATTTTTAAGCTTTAGTAATAATCTTCGGGATCTCCAAAATTCTATATTTAATATATTAGTCTAGAATAACAATGAGCTTATTTAGCACCAGGTCTTGAAATGTAAAAATTAGCTTCAGTAGCAATCCAATGTTTGTTCAATATTTCCGTGGGCAGAATTTTGTGCATTGCTTTGTGTGATTTTATGGTAGCGTACCAAGAAATACATCTGCAAACATTTTAATTGATACATTCATTAATAACTAGAAAACTTTCTTGCGTCATAACTGTTTCCCTTTGACAAAACTCCAGTGTCTGAGAAGAAAAAACTAATTTTACTTTGATTTAATGATTTTATTAAAAAAAAAAAATTTAGACATAATATTGTTATTATGAGTTATTATAGAATCGTCTTTCTAAAAACTGATTTTTCTTCTTTTCCTACCCTTGACCATTCTCTTTTAAATCTATCGTATTTGATTTGCTTTGATAAAGTGCTGTAATTCTTTTCAAACAGCGATTGGTTCCAACACTCTGTTAGGAAAAAAATCCATAAGTTAGTATGAAAAGCTAGATAGAGATCTGCGTTACTATTATTAGCATCTGGTTCTGGTATATTTTGTTTCAAAAGATAAAACCAGCATTGGTCTCAATTTCTTTTTTTGAGGACTATCATTTCTAGTTCCGACAGGAACCGATATTTTCACAAATTTCAAGATAAACTAAGCAAACAAAGCATTCACTTTATGAAAGGTATTTATCATGTGGTGAATCGTAGAGTATTTCTGAGTTACGTTACGAGAGATACTTCTCCCATTGTCAAGCAGCTGAATTAATTAAATAGACCTATTTTTATACTTCCATAGTACGGACGTACTTGGTGACAGGGATCAAGTTGTTTTGAGGAGTGGCCATACCTGCCTAGTGTTTGTTGTGTTTCTTTTCTGTAATGCTGGAAGCCATATTTCTGGAAGGGTGTAAGATATGCTGTTGATGTGATTGCCGTGCTGTAGGAAATGGAAGATTTATTTTATCTTTCTTGTAGTAGTATTTATTTCCCTGTCCAGAATCTTTGATTTTTTCAAGTAAAAGGTATGACCCTTTTTTCAAGCAGATCTCCGCTATCTCATGACTCTTTGTCACCTTCTTGAACAGCTCTCTTATGTTCTTTTTCTCTTCGATCAAAGGAACGCCTTTATTCTCAAAGGTAGAGCACAGGACAGTCTGTACAATGCAGTCTGTGAATCACATTGTTTCTGTCTTTAAGTGAAACTTGATCCTTTGGTTTTTTTATAATTATATAAAGCCTTGATAATTCTTGTACATTTTTATATACATTCTGAAGAAGGTATGTGAATACCGAAACATGTAAATGATGATAAGGTCAAAAACTATCGTGTTTTTTTAAAAATATTTATGAAAGACTTGTTGAAGACTGTGTATATTGATATAATTTCTTGGACGTATACAAATAAGAATTCTGTGAGCAAATATGTCCCTTTAGTACAGTTGCAAGTCATTCTTTGGGTGCCTTTTGAACCTCTTGTTCCCCTGAAATAATCCAATAAATTGAAAAATATTTTCTTTCTGGCAATTAATGCAACAACATCGAGATTTAATCTTACAAATTTTTGATTTTATGGACTAAGTGGAAGCCATTGATGTAGGGTATTTATCATGTCGTGAGTCGTAAGCTTTTTCTGAACTACGTTTCGAAAGATACTTCTCCCATCATCAGTTGGCTTGACCATTGTAGAAGTATCTCTTGAAACCTAGCTCAGAAAAACTTGATGCCTGACAAATTCTTTACAGCAACAAACAAAGACGTTGAAAATATTCTACAGTTTTAGCATGTGGAACAAGAAGTATTGATTTTGTGTGGGCAATACGTTGTGACTTGCCTGGTACAAGAACAGTTTGCTTTTTCAACATGGTGTTTGGAATTCGAAAGTCATCCCTTTTTCTCAACTCTCCTTTTCCCATTTGTTGATGACAGTAAAAATTCCACACATTTATTATTTTCATATTTTTGTCGTGAGTAAATAATGATTCCTCTTAAATCACTGTCTAAGTTAATTTCTCAGAGGCGGTGTTTTGTTTTTTCCTAGTAATTTATTAACAACCTGAACAGTATCCTGAACAGTAAAAATTCAAAAGTGTTCGTTAGTTCCTAATATTGATTCTAAACTTTCAGAGACACTAATATCAAGAAACGAGAAACAATTGTGCATAAAAAGCCGTATAGAAAGACGTAAGATGAACTGAAAGGAAGACCAATAGAGAAGTGCCCCAGCTTCTAACGAAAGAGAGGGGAATTAAAAGGTATATTGTTTCCCTAATAATCTTGAAAATTCTGAACTTTATGGACTCAGAGGAAGCCATGGATGCAAGAGCTTTATCATGTCATGAGTCGTAAGCTTTTTTCGAGCTACGTTTCGAGAGATACTTCTCTCATTGTCCAGTCTGATGATGGGAGAAATATCTCTCGAAACGTAGCTCGGAAAAAGCTTACGACTCATGACATGATAAAGCTCTTACATCCAAGGTATATTGTTCATTCTAAGAAAATCAGCTTGGGCCACATTTTACAACGCGACACCTTATAAAATCTCATTACAGAAGAAAAAGCAGAGAAAAAAGAGCAAGGGAAAGATGGATGACAAAAAACCTCTAGATCGGGGAGAACAGTTTCAAAGCAAGCTGTGTCTTGGTGAAATAAAACAGAAAATAGAATTGCATGGAGAAACTGGATGCCGTAAACAACTTTTGAGCAGACTACACAAAGAAAAATATTAACATTACGTTTCTCCTAAATTTAAAAAAGAGTTGCCAATTTTCTAAACCTAAAATACATATACCATTTCTTTTAATTATTTGCATTAATAAGTTTATAACTTAAATGTAAGTTTTTCAGTACCGAGTTAAATTGGCTCCAGTTCTGAGGAGATGCATTAGTTGCAAAAACACGTTAAGTTACTTTATTCAACATACATCAGGTATAAAAACCTAATAACAATGTTTCTACCAAAAAAAGACATAAAGAGATAAATGACTCATCAACATAAAAGTTCCAATTACTAGATTTCTGTATGAATGGACGAGTGTACACTTCTAGTTTCATTGCTGGTCCTCATAGTTTTGTCTTTAGGTGCTTGTTTGTTGTTAGTGCTTAACATCAATTTCCTCTGAAGTGTGAAATTGGCTGATCTGAAAAATATGGAAAAGAAAAATGCAACAAGGTAATATTTCAACATTGGAAATCTGCACTTTAATCCTAGACACCTTTCTCTATTTCAAATTTTGATTACACTGTATACCAATTCATTAAAAAATTAATTTATTTTTAATAATGTCATGATTTGATAAAGACTGATTCCAAAGCTCCTTCTCAAAACCAGGGCCTGGAGACTACCCAAAACAATTATCTTAGTGTTCTGTGATCTCTATACATAAATAAAAATAATTAGTTCATACTTATGTACTAATTATTATATATTGTTATATTTATTATTATATACCAGGAAATAGACGTCCACACTGAAGATGTGGAACGTGTTCGAGCGAGCTTGCAAAAATAGAAAAAATTTTGTACCATTCCACTTCCACTAATGTTAATGCACATTTAGTGTCATTTACAAAATGCATTCATGAAATGTGCACTGATATCAGACAGGGCTTTGGACCTTCTCGCTGCATTAAAAAAATCACAACAGCATGGCGGGTTATACAAACTTTTTACCATTTAAAACTTTTACATTTTACCATTTGCTTTTACTTAAATTTTATTATTCACCAATACTTTTGGAAGAAAATTAACCTTTTTACTATTTACCTATTCCTTGGGGAAAAAGTTGGACCTTTTTACCATCTATCAATACCTTTGAAGTAAATTTTACCATTTACCAACACCTGTGAAATATATTTAACCTTAAATTTTACCATTTCCCTTCACCTTTGAAAAAAATTGACCTTAAATTTTACCATTGACTAATACTTTTGCTATAAATTTTACCGTTTACCAAAACTTTTTTTACTATTCTCTGACACAACGCAATATGTATCCCAATTCAACATTATGTTGTCAAACGCAAACAACTTACTGTTACCCCAAACTGCGGCTGTAGTATTTTTTTTTAGCATTTTTAGTAATTTTTATGTAATTTTAGTAATAGAACATTTTATTTTTATTATAATTAATGCATTTTTAGTTATAAAAGAAGCCAAAAAATCACAAAAAAGAGAAAAAAAATCTCAACCGCTCGCTTGAACAGTTGTCATTACTCATTATAATGTCACGCATTACCAACGTATTTATTTTAAAAAATACATTGGAATTGCGTGGCATTGTGTTTCTCAGCAGGTGTCCAAAACTGAGATATCTGTTTTTCGATTTCTAAGCCTTTTGATTCTTAATCCTACTTCATTCTGTTTCTGGTTAAAGTATGAAAGCTTTTCTTCTTTACTCAGTTTTTTCAAAGAAATTCCGTTAAATTTTTTGGTTTTCCAACGATTACTCCCATATTTTGCACGGCAGTTCTCTCTCCACTTCACACGATTTCTAATAAATATTCATTAGAAAACTTAATTATAATTAAATTATAATTTAATCCAATAGAAAAACGACAAATTCCAAAAGACACAATTCAAAATAGTTCTTTATAGCCAATAGCCAATTGGAATTGCAAGAATCCGTGAAATGACAACATTTTTGGAAATTACATGTTGCAGTGTAGAGCAAATCTGGGGAATACAAACGTGGACATCCTCTCTCCTGTGCCGTTTGATTAAGTTATTTCCAGAAAAGGATTTCATTTACCATATAACGCATATAACCGATCATATATATATATATATATATATATATTCTCTGTTTTTGCCTCAGTTATTGTAACTACTATTTCCAATATATTCGTATAGAATGGAATAGAATAGAATAGAATGGAATAGAATGGAATAGAATAGAATAGAATAGAATATAACAACCTGAGTCACTTATATCCCATAAATACTGAAAATCCTTTAGTTTTAGTTTGTAATTATTAATTCAAAATTATATCAAGACATTCTTACCTCTGCATACCAAGTTTCTGCCACGTTATTTTTCTGGAATAGGGGGTCTGCAGGATCGATCTTATGAATATTAAGACTGGTGGTTTCACAGAGGTACTGGTTTGTTTCCAGTGTGATTAAATTGAATGCTCTGCAGCGTAAATAAGAGAAGCATATCTTTACACATTTTTCAGGTTTTGATACAAATGCCTGGGTTATAAGATTTTCACCTAAACAGAAGAAAGAAAATATTTGCGGTATTTAGTAATTTTTGACGTTATTATATTTGCAAACTTGATATTTATAAATCAGTGTAAATTCTTGGTGTTTCTATTTTTATTTACAGCCTCTTTAGCTGTAACCGTTTATTTTCTGTTTGTTTTTGTTTTTGTTTTTTTTGTTTTGTTTTTTTAGTTTTAACGTCAAGAGGCAACGCTAGGTTAAAAATACTAGCTCTGAAGGATATGGATTTGTAGTTTTTGTTGTCTTAATTGCTCTTAGTTACATATTGTAGGTAGTAATGCAACCTTGTCATTCCCGCCACTTTTTATTATAGAGCCACCAATTTTTTCACTGATAAACAGTTTATCAAGCTTACATTGAAATAGTTTATTTCTGATATAACTTCATGGAAACTACTTAATAACTAGTAATAGAATCACAAATAACGAAAAAAAACATGATAAAACTGGGAAACGTGCTGATTACACTGGGTTTGCCAAATTTTCCTTTAAGGGAAGATGTTTGAGAACTAAAATTTTACCGACTAAGGCACCATCAAATATGAAAATCAGACACTGACGCGATGCTCTCCGTTGCAAATAGCTTTTTTCAGGAAAAGGTTCAAACAAGGCATAGAGACAGTCAGTGTGAGACTATGAGGAAGGGAGCATTATTGGTGAAGAAATGGATTCACTCTAGACTACAGACAGTTCAGGTTATGAAAAAAGAAACAAAAATATATTTAGATTGAGGAGAGTTTAAAAGTCAGTAAGTTCTTTAAAAGAAGCTATTTAGAAAAGAGTTCTCAATAGGTTTTTCAGGTAGAAATAAAAGAGACAAATCGTAAGGTTTTATTGAGGTAAAATCTTACAGCAATAGAGAGTGGTATATTTAGACGTGCTGGTAATAGAAAGCTTTTATGGTCTAATATCTGATAGCTTTTTAGGTAGATTGTCCTAATATGGCGACTCCTTGCTGGCTCATGGCATCATCACAGACAATGCAAATGGAAAACTAGGCAATGTTTCATTTTTCAGCTTGCCTTGTTTCCAGGTATGCATTATTTCTTAGAAATTTTAGATTTTACAGGTCTATTGAATATCACTTTTAATATTTATTGAAGCCAAATTCTTCTTGGTCTTTATTTACTTTATCGCATGGGCTTATTGGTGTCTGATTGGCTCTATAAATATCATGTTTCATGGCCACGTGACATTGTATGCATGAAAGTGCACGTAAGCACAGTAAGTGTACTGCTGGATACTTGGTTACTAAGGCTTTTATAAACTTATGTAAAAGTTAAGCAATACTAGAACCATACTGTATTTTATTGTATAAATAAAACTAGAAATATCAAATGTTGAAACAATTACCATGGTTACATTGCCAAAGAAACGATATCCAACCTTTCCTAAAATATTTTTTCTCAAGAGGTTGTACAGGGTGTTCACAGCATCTTGGTTCGGTTCAAGACGAATTAAGACGAAACATTCAATATAAGCGATACCATCATCATTTTACTTTAGGTCAAGAACGTACTTTGAAATCCATTACCCTAAATTTGTGAATCTAAAGCATCTATCATACAAAAAAACCCTGAGATTCAAATCGGTTGGATGACAAATTTGAATTTGTCACAGAGTTGATTCGCTGCTTCCTTTTATTTCATGTATGTGTTAATAACACGGACCTATTGATAGAAATACCCTTATCTATTGATGTTGGCAAAAAAAAATTGGGAAGAGCCTCTTTCTTACCTCGAAGGTATTGCCATATCTGTTGTTGTCTTTTTGGTTGATTACACTGGCTTGCGAAGTTTTAATAGTCATGCATGTGATAGCTGATTCTAGAGAAATGTTCTATGCAAAACCAAAAAATTATACTCATTTTGTCCAACCAGTTAAAATTTTTAAGATGCGAGGTTGTAAAAGAATTGTTATCAACGCCATTTAGTGCTATTTATTACCTTTAATTTTGGATTTAGTACTTCACAAAAAGCACAAATTTTTATCTAATAAACTCCACAAAATATAAATTATACATTACACAAAAGCTAATCATGGATAAAGCGCCTTTTAATTGACTTTCTCCTGTGCTGAATAGCCACCATATCTCGTTTCAACACCAACAGTAGTTGGCAAGAAAGTTCACATCCCACCTGGCTTGGTAGGGTTTTTCCATGACACGATTGTTCTAGTGGAAATGCTCTCCCTGTTCGTAACTTACGTCTCCACAGTTTTCAGGGAAATAGTCTAAGGGGGACCATAGAGTGTGCATTTAGATTGACATTCGAGTACCTAATTTTTAAAGACCTTCCTTGGATAAGATTTTGATAGCTTATCCGAGGAAGCTTCTGCTAAATGAAAGTAAACCCTCTGCCTTCCCTGTCCATGGCCTTTACAAAGTTCTTTATAAGTTCATATATTATTTGGTTCATCAAGAGGGCAAGACTGAACATTGTGCGAACAAGGTTCCAACGTTTGTCTTGGCAGCTATTCTTGTGCGATATAATGTTGATCATCAGCCCCAATGTCCCACAAAGACAGAAAGTAGGGATACTTTGTGTACCAACCCTGTAGTCCTAAAACCAATCTAACAACCTTAAGATCTCCACAGATCAACCAACCATGGTCGTGATAGTCCAGAGCAGACAGGAACTGATCCATGTTATTGTGGGTTTGGTTTTTTTGCACAGGATGACCAACTGGCATCGAAGAGTATTTATTTCTATTACGAATGAGAAATACCTTGAGCCTTCTGCTGGACGTGTCAATAAAAAGTCTCTATTGAGGAGTTCCTGTGGGTTGTAAAGAACTAAATTCCATTTCTGGCTCTCGATTGCACTAGAATGTACTTTCAGGTGCGAGCAAATTGTTCTCACAAGGACGAGAACTCAGAAGCTGTGCCAATTCCTTTGAGAGGTTTAGGTCTCGTGTCAGGTCATTGAGATCTGCTTGTGTTAGAGGCACTAGCCACTCGTTGTCTTCTAACATACATCCTTCACCCTCTCTTCTGTCATATATGTTATCATATTCAGATTTAGAGCTAGATTCCTTTGCAACAGCTGGCTCAGGAACAGGTAGGTCTAGGCCACGAGAAACTGGTCTTATGACAGAAGGAGCATGAGAATACTGAACACAATGCTTGTTCTTGCGATTGATTACTTGAAGATTAGTCATGCAAAAATAGCAGTCTGTCACATGATTATTACCCTCTTTCCACACCATAGGAACAGCAAATGGCATATCTTTCTTTTTGTTATTTCTTCAATCACGCAAGTTCTCAACACATTTTTTCAAGTAACATGGCGTATAATTGGCTTGTACCGGTCTCCAAGCTTAGCTCCAAAGTAAGCATGATCTACCTTCTTCACAAAATCAGTTATTTTTTCAAGGCGACCAGGAAGAATCATATTACCACATATATAACAGAATCTGTCAGTACTTTTGCAATATATTTTGTCTCGATCTAAAATACTAAATAGAAACATTGCATCTGTTCCTTGAGATTTCAAGTCACACTGACTGGAGTTCAGCTCTGCTAAACAATGAATGACCATCCAGTTGTAAACAAAAAAGGTTTCTAATTCAGTTTCCTAAAGTTAAACACAGATGCAGTTTTGGTTTCGTTTTCTATATGAAAACAAAGATTGGGCAAGTTACAGCTCTGCTTTTCTTAAACTAAGCACTATTCAAGAGTCAAAACGTGCACTAATTATATCTCAAAAAACTTGACCTGACTAAAGAAAATTGATCGTATTTTTAGATTCAGCGCACCAAAAATACACAATTGAGTTGAAAAACCTTTGTCATTTGAAAAAAGTTTTTTTAAGCGCAGGCCAGTGTTAGGCATTTGACCTTTGGTTACACATATTACATGATTCTTGTACGGCTCATGGATTTGTGTATTGATACCAATGACCTACCATTTCTCAAAATTTGCTTTGACATTTGATTTTTATGTAAAGTTTGTATGTTTGCAATCACAGCAGTTAAATAGTCTAGAATAGATTTAAAAGTAACTAGTGTCTTTTGGGCTAATAATAATATATAAAGCAAGTAAATGAGAGTTGACAGAAGAAAAAAATGGTGCTCGGGGTTCAGCAGTATGTCAAAGCCTTGACCCACTTAAAAAGAGATAATGGTATTTACTTCAGGGAAAATGAAAAGCTATGGTCATAGATAACCACATTCTTATTTAGCTAACAAATTATTATCTAGGTATATATAAAAAATTCATCAATAAGTCAGTATATCAATGTCTACCATCAATAAACAATTATACAGCGATACAAGAGTGAATTGTCATGGTATCAATTGGATTAGGCCAGTTGATTGTAGTTGGTTGAATAGACATTAAAACACCAGAGTGAAAATTACCTGTCAATCTCAACATTAAACGCAAAGATTCTGCAAATTATACTTTTTCGAATAAATGCCAGACATTTAAGCCACTACGTTAATGAAAATACAAAAGTCTTATTCGCTTTTCGCTGCTCACTTTTAAGAAGTCCTCTCCTAATGACTAATATGCTCAATTAGCTGTTGTGATATGCCAGCTTTAGGACATAACCCCTTCAGTCATAACTCTTTTTTGACAGTAAAAAAATAGCAGTATTTTTATCATCGTTGTTTTCAGTGGTAATAATAATAGTAGCATCATCAGCAGCAGTAGAAGTAGTAGCTACGGTACAGCTAGTAATACGTTAGTAGCAATAAAGGGAGAAGGAGAGAGCAGTGGAAGTAGGGTTAGAAATAATGGTCAGGTATTTTTTATCATATAGGGGAATAGCTGAGAGACCGATTGGTAAATCCAGTAAACTGAAAAATATTCTCAAAATGCAGGAAAGTGTACTTTATTGGACTATAATTGTGTTCCTTCCTTTGTGCTCCACCTACCATATCGTCTTGTACTACTTCCATGAATCTTCTTTTGGGTTTTCCTCTTTTCCTCCGTCCTGGAATTTCTATCACTAGCCTTCTTTTTCTAATGTAATCTGTTTTTCTCCTTGTTATATGACCATAACATTTGAGTTTCTCCTTGTCTAGTTTGTCCCCAAGTTATCTGACATGTGATGTACCTCGTATGGGTTACTTACAAATTCAATCGTCTCCCGTCATAGCATCTTTAGTTCAGCTACCTCCATGTGGGTTTTCTACTTTTTTTAGAGAGGTACAGCTTCTAATCCATATACCATTTCAGATTGTAATGCGGTGTTGTGGACTTCTCCTTTCATTTTTGCTGTTACAATTATATCATACATCACACCCGTTAGTTTTCTTCAGGTAGTCCATCCTGTCTGCATCCTTCTTTTCACTTCTTTGTCACAACCTACAATGCTTTAGACGTCAGACCCTTAAAGGTCCGAATCTTCTACACTGCTTTTTTCTCTAGATGTATGTTACTCACATCTTTACTATTAAGTTTCAAAAACTATGTTCTTTTCCTGTTCAACTCTTTCCTCTTTACTCGAATGCCCCTCTCCATGCTTCTAGCTTCTCTTCTGCCTCATTCCTGGATTTCTGGTGTAATAATACAAAATTATGAATTTACTTTTATTTTACAGATAATCCTCACATGTAACGTTAAGCTTTATTCTATCAACACACACACACACACACACACACACACACACATATATATATATATATGTGTGTGTGTGTGTGTATATATATAATGCACATTGGTGTTTTTTCAAATGCGTGAAGTTACCCACAGCACTGAAGTAACTTTGAGCCTTGCTCAGAGTGAAAGACGTGATAAATAAAAGGCCTACTACCAACAGTCCATTATAAAGACATTGAGAACTGATAACAGTAAAAATAAATGAAATCTGTCCTCCTTTCCACTAGTTGATATCTATTACCTTCAACTATATGTATCCTATTTTTAACTTAACTTTGCACTTACCTTTTAAGTCAAGTTTCGTATCTTGAAGAATTCGAAAAGCTCCAACACTGAAATTTTTACTGCGAAAAATTATTCCACGACTTGACACTGGTCTTGCTACCATTACAAGAACCACACAAAACGTCATGACACTTATTGCCTCCAGTTTTTTCATTAATAACACCATGATATCTTTCAATCAAATATGTGTTTCCAATTGCTTAAACGTAATCGTACTTGAAGAGCAAATAAAAGCTATTCTCCATTTAAATACATAAATGAGAACGCATAAATAGTTAATTTTGGCCTCGATTTCAAAACAAATATTGTTTACAAGTTTTTCTTTAATGTAGCGAGAGCTACCTTTTACAACTTTGCGAATCCATCTAAAGGTAACAGGGGAAATATATGAAAGAACAATGTTTATTAAGGGGCAACAAAGGTAGTAAAAAGGAAGCTGAGCCTTTTAAAATATAGAAGTAGAACAAAATGACAAGAATTTCTGAGATTGGAACAGAGAAACTGCATTAGTTAGGTCCCAATATATATATTTCCTTTTCATTAAAAAAGTAGTTCCTGAGTAGTTGATCATCAATTTATCAGATGAGACATTTAAAAAGTGTTAAGATGGAAGCTGAGCCTTTTTTGAAATAGAAGTAGAACGGAATGACATAAGAATATTTAAGAAGAAAACAAAGAAACTTATTTCATATATTTTGATTTATAAGTCAGTAATGGCCAAGGGATATATTATTTCACTCTTGAAGGCACTGCACTCAATTTTTTTATATCTTGTAGAGTGCTGACATTTAATGTTGACAATTCCAATCCATCCATGGAGGATGTTACTGACCTGCGTGTCACAGAAAAATCGACCTATTTAGAAAGTATTGTGGGGAATGGTGGAGGTCAGGAAACTGATATCAAAAGCAGAGTGAACAAAGCGTAAATAAATAACATTTGATAATCCATATGGTATTTAAAACATGCAAAAATGATATTGTACAATAGCTGTGTCCTGGCGAGCTTGACGTATAGATCTGAGTGTTGGCGCATGATAAATAAACCGGATTCTAATAAACTATCAGCTTTTCACACAACCTGCCTGCAGAGAGGTCGATCCCAAAAGATGTCTGACTACCACTTCTCTCTACAATGTGGAACTGAGGATATGGACACTCTGCTTACCACAAGGAGATGGAAATTGATTGGACAGGTCTTGAGGATGCAGCCAAACTCTAAACCTAGAGTAACTCTCCAATCGACACCTGAGGGGAAAAGGAGGCTTGGCCGACCTTACAAGACCTAGAGAGGAACAGTAGAAGTGGAACGTAAAGGCTTGGGCCACTATTTCTGGACATCAGTAAGCAAGTATATCTGTTGACAGGTCTTCATCATTCAGTAATTTGTGTGTAATTGTAATTTGAGTGTAATTTTGTGTCCATATAAATGACATTCTTTTTAGCTGCCGCTACTGTAGGTACCACAGGATTAGAGTTACAAAAAGAGTTGCTGTTGTCAGAAAAAAAGTGATGGAGACAACGGTAGAATCATAGCCAAATCGAAGAGTTTCAGTATCAAAATGTACATAAGAACACTTGTATTGCTCAGGGCAAGACAGAATTCTTCTTTGACTTTTGCTCATTTATTCATTTGTTACCACAAACTTCCCCTTGCAACAACTCCCCTAAAAATTCGTCCTTTTAGGATAGTGAACACCCACAGGTTTAAAGGTAATTATCATTTGGGTTTTTTTATAAATAAGGAACCTGTTTTTAAGCTTTAACTTCAAAATATTGTTAATCAATTCTGTTTATTTCGGAACAACTGCTCGTTATTTAAAAATCAAACCTTCAGAACATTTCAGTGTGTTTTCTTTCACATGAAAAATGATCATATCTCCCAAATTGCAGCCAATGAATTCTTAGCAATTTGTCTCTGGATTTAATGAGCTCAAAATTATTGCTGCTGCACAGCATAATTTTTTTTCGTTCCTAATGAAATTGTAATGATCTGCAGATATAAACAAATTCTGAATAGAAATATGCCAGGTTCCTATAGCATGTATTCGATAAACATAAAAGATTACTGGTTTGGTAACACTGTATTTGTGTAGCACATACTAACTTTGTATGATTGCCATATTTATCACTGTGTCACAAAACTGTTGTAAAATATATAACTAAAGATAGGGACGATACCCTTTATAAACAAAGCGAAAGCCATAGATAAAGGTGCTTTAACGTTGTCATGGATAGTGTGCGTTTTCTGAACTATGTTTCGAAATAAACCTCTCTCATTTTTAGGCTACTAAAGTGACTAGGTATGAGTCTTTTATACTTTGACAGTGTGGACCTATATCTAGATCGGAATGGAGTCGTTCTTATGAGTGATGCCAAACCTTTGTTGTCTTGCTGTGTTTCTTTCTTCAATGGTGGATTCCATATTTCTGGAAAGGTGTAAGTTATACTGTTGTTGATGTGACTGGTGTGCTTTTAAGATTCGTCAAAATTTTGCTGTTGTTTTCTCTATTAACAGAAATCTCCAATCACAGTAGCAAGAAAACATTGTTAGAAACGTATCCAAAAAGGAAGTAACTTGACAAATTAAAATACAACGTGCAGTAAAAATCATAACAAATAATTAGCATAAAAAGTGGGTCGTAAGGCAGTGGGAGAATGGGAAGAAAAGGGGTAGAATGAGTAAACCAAAAAAATTAGAAAGCCGTTTCTAAACTATGAAGAAATATATATTGTAACACAATTGTAAGCTAGAGGGAATATCTCATAGGTTAGGACATTCATACAAGAGCTATAGGTAGCCCTAATGTTATAAATGAAAAATGACCAAGAGGATTAGAATGTGAGTGATAAATCGATCTATCATTTATCCGTTAAAGCAATAGATACAGCTCTGACACTTCCGAGATACCGTTTCCAGAGGAACTTGATTAATTATCACTGGTTGTACTGGGTTTGGGTCCGTACGGGTTATTATTGTTTTGGCTTCATTAATCCGGAGTCCACGTCTTGCACTTTTCTCTTGAGGTCTTGGTGTCAATTGTTAGGATGGTAGATCACTTTTGACTATCATGGCAATGTCACCGACGATATCTAGATCAGTCAGCTTGCTGTTGTTTTGCAACATGATACCAAAATCTAGTTTTCTCTTTGCTCTTTTCATGACAAAGTCTATTGATGCAGTGAACAGAAATGTTGATAAGATGGATTTTTGCCTCACTCCTGACAGAATTTCACAGCCTTCAACTGACACGGAGGAGGAATTTATGCTACATCTAGTTCTTCCATACAGAACTTTCATGATACAAACAAGACACTTGCCGAAGTATATAATACACTACAATTTTCTATATCGGTGGTCTGTGAACACTGTCAAAAGCTTTATTGAAATCACTGAACTTGATTGTCAGCTCTTGGTAGAATTCAGGATTTTGCTCGCCAATGTTTCACAATGTAAAAATCTGCTCACTGGAGAATCTGTCTTCTCTAAAATCTGCTTGTTGTTTCATCATATTTCAGTCAACTGTCACCTGGAGCCTCGTTGGGAGTACTCTGCTAAAAGCCTTATTGAGACATATAATGAGGTTATGCCTCTCCAGTTATTTTAATCTTAAAGGTCTCCTTTCTTCGAAAGTTTGACTATAGGACCCTGGCTTTATTCTGTTGGAACAAACTCTTCTTTCTTTAACTAGTTGAACAGAACCCCGAACTTAGAAAGAACCACAACTTTACCATGTTTTAATAACTCCTAATGTATATCGTCTATTCCGGGGGACATGTTTTTATGTTTTTTTACGGCTTCCTTGGTCTACTTAGACATCTCCTTAGGTATGGGTATTATGTTTATTTGCAGGGTGTGTAGTTCTGGTAAGCTGTCCCAGTCATATTATGAATCTGGTTGGGGCTGATAAAGCACTTGCCAAAACTGCCCTGTCCATTGTGCATTTTGAACTTCTTCCTTTAAAATGAAACATTAGCAAAACCAAGTTTTCAGATGAGATCTTGGAAGTATCATTTTGAATTCCTGCCAGGGATACATTCGAGAATGTACCATGTATTTTTTACTCCTTTTACACCGGAATGGTTACTTCTAGCTGTTTCTGTAGTGTTACAGGTTATTATGGGATTAGGATACAACGCTCGCATCAATTCTCCTCCTTTCTCAACCTGCTTTGATTCCTGGCTTTAGACCTGACTTGGCACAAGGTATTGAGAAGTTGTTTATCCAACATTGTCCTCAATTAAAGAGAGGTGGTGATAAAGTGACATTGTCACCGGTGTTTCTATCGAGATACCATCTCCAGATAGATTGACAACAAAAGCTGAAAAGCCTTCCTCTCCATGAGACAGATTCCAAAAAATGTTAACGTAGAATTATATGATCTCGAATTTGCCCACATTTAAAAGTTATACTTTTCATAATATTTTTATCTTACCTGCATAAGATAGGTCATAAATAATGAAACTGAAACATCAGTAGCTCATGAACTTTTAACCAATCATATAGACAGATACGACAAAATACTACACGATCTGCCTAATTATTAAGTTAATACAATTCAAAGACATTTTAGCAAACAGTTACAAGTGTTGTCTTTAGAAACTACAAAACCTGTCTCACCCTCCCCATTTACCTTCATCTCTCCTTGTTATCAGTGAAATTTAGGTTCCTATTTAAAATGCCTTTAATTGTTTTGAAAGTATCACCTAACTATTCATCTAAATTTGTAAACGATATGATCACAGTACAAGAACAGAATGTTTTTCGTTGTCATTTTTGAAAGAATATTGAACAGAGATTTAGGAAATAATTAATAGCAGTATACAAGAGCTGACAAAAGTGGCCGGAAAGTAAAAGTTTGGAAAACTATCTGTACTGAGGTATAAAATATTCTTTAGCAGTTTTCTCTTGACACATCCGGAAAGAAAACGAAAACGAAAGTAAGTTACAATAGTTTGGCTTTCTAAAAAGCATTATAACTTTGTCAATTTTTACCTACGCTATATTTTAAAATTCTTTTAATACATTAAGCCAATATTTCTTTCTACATTTCAAAGTTCAGCTGTACCGAATATACGCTTTATGTCTTTTTATTAAAAGT
This sequence comes from Morbakka virulenta, assembly GCA_003991215.1. NCBI lineage: Eukaryota > Metazoa > Cnidaria > Cubozoa > Carybdeida > Carukiidae > Morbakka > Morbakka virulenta. The sequence continues at coordinate 1,046,785 of RDPX01000149.1, forward strand.
TGCATTATGAAATTACATACTTTTCCTATAATAAACGACTAGCGTCTAAAAAGAACAAATATTACCATGTACTAGTAAAATGTTGAACGGCTAGCGCCAACATAATGTTATGTTAAAATGTTAATACTTTAATGACTGTAAATAAATCCAATTAGAGGTTTTCCAATGCACATCATATACTGTTTAATTTATTGATAGCATGGTGTTCACTTAGGACGGAAATCTTTGGGAGATTTTCCTCCTCTTTATCTCCTAAGTCATCTTGACTTTGTATTTTCTGTTCCTTTCCCACCTTTAGGTCATTCTCGACAATATACGTCGTTTCATTATGTGCGTTTGTTGTGATAAGTCCATCTGGAGTACAGATGACATCTTCATCAGTTGATAGTGAACTATCTGTACATATGCTTAAAAAGTTTATTGCTTTGGATATAACATCCATCACAAAATTATCTAGTAATGTTTCGAAATTGTTTTCCTCTGTACATTGCTGACTACTTTCTAGGATCCCCAATTTGTCTGTTACAATATCCGGTAAATGTTTATCAGTTATCTTCTTGGAATGATATTCCTGTAACTGTCCAATTTCCATCACCTGTACAACAGCATCCGTAGGGAAATGCGACTTCTCCTCTGTGACGACAATATCATCTCCTGAACCCTTGTCATCGTGACGACAGGACACATGAATAGGCTCGACGTTTTGAAAGCTTTCCTTTCTAACGTGAGCTGGTAATATGTCTTGTATACTGATTTGTTGATCATCAACTACTCTTCTGTCAGTAAACTCTCCTTTGTTATGGTTAAAGACGTGTTGTGCTTCCACTGTATTTTTGGCAGGTGTGGAGCTATGCTCCGTATGGATTGCACACATCGTCCAACCAGGATCACTGATTGTATTTTTGGTCTTGAAATTCTTACTGAATTGTTGATATCTCAATTCAATATCTTTTGGGATGTAATTGGTATTTTCTAAAATTAGACTCTCTGCTGCCTTAGCTATTGCATCCATGACAAAGCAATCTATGGCTTTTTCTTGATCCTCTTCCAGTGAAATAGAATAATCAAACATTTGAGATTCGATCTCTTTCACAGTTGGCCCTTGTAACTGATTATCAATTTTCTCTTTATAATGAAACTCATGTGGTATATTATGGTTAAAGAATATTTTTGATTCCACTGCATTTTTCGCAGGTTTGGAGCTATGCTCCGTATGGAATGCATACATCTTACCACCATGGTCACTAAAATCTTCTTTTGTTTTAGACGGTTTCCGAAGTTGTTGATATCCAACTGCCATTTCTTTTGACTCACAGGTACCTTTTTCTGACAATGAATCCTCCTTAACCTTTGCTGTTTTATTGACAACAGAGTAATTTACTACATCCTCCTTGTCCCCATCGGTATAAAGGTCTTTAACGGGTCTCTTATTTTCAATCTCTGTAGAGAAGGCTATGTTACTATTGTTCCACTTTGCTTTGAAAGCAGAAGGTAACAGCATGTCACATTTGGCTCCTTTTCTTAATTGCCTTTCCAAGTTAGCAAAAAGGACAACAGCATTTTGCAATGATTGCAAAATAACTCTCTGTAAACAATAAAAGAAACAAATCATTACGGTCGCAACGATCAGGTATTTTCCATATCATGATATCATAAAAACTATTTGTTTTCTAGTATGAAATGACTTGGTCCTCTGTCTGTGGTTTATCAAACCTCGTATATTGGGTTAAAGTTAATATAAGCTACCAATAGAAGAAAAAAGGTTTGAGACTAGAATAATTTGGTTTTAAAGTACCACTGTTTGGCAACATGATCCTTAATAAAATCAGCTGGAAGGATTAGCTGTATCTACAGCTAATCCATCTTGCATTCTCAGATCGAGATTTCCTTAGAAAAGCTCTACAAATACCACCTGATAGGGATACTGAAAATTAGCCATTGGTAAACGAGCAGAAGTTGAAATTATATTTCTTATACCTTTACCATCTGATCATAGATTAATCCAAACTGCAGGTATAAAAGTTTGCATACAGAAAAATTCAAACCATGCATTCCTTGCTGGAACATTTGCCCCTTACACTATAAAATGTATGGAAATTATTAATATCATAGTGAACTCGATCAATCATGCACATGGAGTAAGAAATTACTTTGTCTAATTATGACTTTATAGTATCACCAAATCATATTTCATCATAACCTTACAAAACAGTCCTGTAAAAGAATAAATCATAAAAGCAATAGCAAAAGACGATAAGCCTATTTAGACAAATCAACTATACAAAGATAACACAATTAACTGTACAATTATTCATTTGGTAGAGCACGAACTGGACGGGTTCCTCATTGCCACAAATGGACTGGGATCGAGCGGGGTTAACAATCTCGGTAGAAGGATGGAAAAGTTGAGAAAAGTGAAACCATTCCTTAACAGAAAGACTTTAAAACATATCTTGATGTTAACAGAAAAATGATCGATAAACAGATTGAAATAAAAAAAATTGTTGTACGTTAACAAAATTGTCGCAGAGCTCAGTGGTTGGAAATTGTAATGAATAAACATCCTGTTACAGCTGAACATGTAGACCAAATGGCAAAACCTATTATCATTATGAAATATGAGGAATGAAATGAAAACTATGTCCATGAATTACAGAATATTACAAGTAATTAAATTATTATTTTATTATTATTTCATAATTTTAATACAGGTAAATCGTAATCAGTAAATTTGAAATAGTGTTCTCCCTACGAGACCTGTTTAAAAAATGAAAAATAAAGAAATAAAGTCTATAGATCTGAGAGGGAAAAAATAATAATTAAAGGATGTATATCGTTTCATACCCCATTAAGAAAGACTGAATGTGCCCTTAATGGTATTCAATGGTAAAAGAATGAAAAAGATGCAAGTTACTCGTCCCTATTTCAAAACATTGCCACGAAAAACATCTTCTTTCCAAAGGGTGCTTCTGGAACGTTTCCTAAAGTCATACTACAGGACCAGGCGTATCTGTGCGTAAAAGAAGACATTTAGAAGGAAATCAGTCCCTGCTGTGGTATCTATTTGACAGTTCCCTGCACATTAGAGTTAATAATCATGGATTAAAAATTTCTAGAGAGGTTAGTACTTGTGGTCTTGTTTGCGATTTTGTTGAAAACACTTGTATTCTTGAAAGGAATTTGTGTACTTTTATTTTTTAAAGGAAATTTGATTTTCTACAGGTGTATTTAAACGAAATACACCTGTAAGTTCAGCTTTAAACATAAACTTAAAAATTTGCAAGAAATGCTTGGGTTTTCTTTCAGTATACAGATATATATATATATATATATTCACATGCATATATTATGTGAATAATGACATTTTTGGTGATAAATAATACCAGAAAAATGGAATATGATTACGTCATTTCCGAAATATTTAAGGATCCCAAATGAGCCAGCAAAGGTACTGTTTACCTTGGTCTTATCAAAAGAATGAAATTGGCTGTACATTATAAGATCAAACGAAATAATTAGAGCCACAGTCCACCTGTAAGTAGCCTTAATTACTATCAGGTTCTACAGAATGGTGATTCTTATTTTATTACTCTGCAATGAAGATAAAAGCAGAAAAAAATCCTGGGTTTATATCATTTTCACGTTATATACAACACAAAGAAGATCAGAGTGAGAATAAACAATTACAATCTTTTCATCATTAAAACTAACGCTTGAGATAGAGAGACATTAGAAATATTAACAAATGATTTTATTACAAAAACTATAAGCATGATTATTGTTTGGCCTTTACCTCGTTTTTGGCAAATCTGATTTTCGTCCTGAGTTCTATGATTTCGTTGGAATTAAGCTTCAGTGCTACAAAAAATTAGATAGTGAATCAGTTGTAAATTCTTAACTCTTTTGAAAACAAGGTTGATGTAAAATAAAGTAATTAAGTAAATCAAGTAATTTAGTAAACAGTTCATTGAACTGCGTATCTATATAAATTGATATATGTCTATACAAATTTTAAATGTCTAGTAATCCAATTTTTTAATATTAATGCAAATTTTAATGAATGAACTTTCTGGAAGAATCACTATCTTGTCGCAGTCAGGAGGTTGTAGTACCTCAGTGACTCTTAGAAGAATGCTTATGTGAAAAAAATTGCTCTGATAGGATCGCTCACACAAGATAGATCGAGGAGTAAAAGGCAGACCAAACGTGATCCAAATTTTTCGCTGTTGAGGTTGTGCACTACAGCAAGCTTGGCTGCAGGAAGATATCAAATCTTTAATTGATGTGAAAACAGACACAGAGAAACTGTTTAGGAAAAATAGAGATAAAATGAAAGCTATTANTTTTTGGTCAGTTTGTTATTTGGAACTATATACTTTTCACTATGCTTATAAAATTAAATACAGCATATTGTAATAAATTAAATATATGACATGATTTTTTAATATTAATGCAAATTTTAATGAATGAACTTTCTGGAAGAATCACTATCTTGTCGCAGTCAGGAGGTTGTAGTACCTCAGTGACTCTTAGAAGAATGCTTATGTGAAAAAAATTGCTCTGATAGGATCGCTCACACAAGATAGATCGAGGAGTAAAAGGCAGACCAAACGTGATCCAAATTTTTCGCTGTTGAGGTTGTGCACTACAGCAAGCTTGGCTGCAGGAAGATATCAAATCTTTAATTGATGTGAAGACAGACACAGAGAAACTGTTTAGGAAAAATAGAGATAAAATGAAAGCTATTACTCCGGCGAGGTCCTTGGAACAGGTTTAGAAGAAGTGGAACCGGAGCCGGGAATGTGAGAACAATGAATAAGAACGGGAAAACAGGAAAATTAATACAGAGTTGGGGAGATAGAGAGAAAATATCCTTAAAGTGGGAGAGATTAGATAAAATAATTTAGGCATTGTTATCCTTAACTCAGGAAAGACAATTGATTACCTAGGAAATTAACAAGGCTCCTGATAAGGATTAAATCACTGCAGATATGCGAAGGCAAATTCCACAACAAGCAACAAAAGAATTGAAAAACTTGAAACAGAGAATGGAACGAGAAACAAGTTCCAGAAATACTATGCATCATTGAAAAGCTTCCGAAATATATTGGATTGGCCAGGAACGAATGGGAACTACAATACAGAAACCATTTGAAATTATTTAACAACAGTTAATACGGAAAGAAAACTATGTTATCAAATGTTATTTGAATCCAATAGACGCCAATGAGGTTGAACCTAATATTGAATGGTCAGTTTTAAAATCCAAGGAGAGCTATTGTAATGTCTCGAAAATACGCAATATCTGTCACATATCCAAAGGAAGGAGAATTACTTAACAGGACAGAAAAATAATTTCGAAATGCAACCATCAAAATAAATTTTTGCTAGTAAATTATAACACCAGAGACTAATGTCAAAGGAGCCAGTTGTGCATGACTTGCTCTGTGTAGTAAATATTTAGTTATTTTTATTTACTTGAAGATATAAATATATATATTATATATATATATAAATATACAAACAAATGTATTGTTACTTCAAAATGCTCAATGTTCTTAAGAAAAACAGAGCCAAAACAGTAGTAAACATGACAAATAACAATAATACTTGTGCAAATAAATGTCTCACGTATTTATGATCATTAAATATAATTTATGTATAACCACATACATATAATTATATATATATATTTATATACACACATAGGGGATTGAAACTTGTTGCTCAAGGCATTTTATTACCAAATTAAATCCTAGTCAATAAAACGCCTCTATTACACACTTTTTATGAAGGATATAGATAAAAGGTTAGGAGAACCCATAAATACATCATGACATCAACTTGAAAAAAACAACTTACTCCAATTATGTCTCTCCAAACCATAATATTCAAGTAAGTCATCAAAATATGGCTTCTAAACAATGAAGAAGAAAAAAAGAAGTTAATGTATTTCTGAGATAATTAGAGTTAGCTAATTAGAATACTTGTTTTTCAATAACGTTTCAACTTCGAACTTCACTCATTCGAATGATTTAATTGAATAAAATGATTACTTAGTCTTGACTAAATGATGTGTTATTGTTATTAGTAGGTGGCAATCAATTTCTTATTCAGATTATTCTTTTCCATTATTGTTTACGAATTTCTGCAAGGTCTTTGTTCATACTTGGAAAGTACAAGGCCGTCTAATTTACTTGATAAGATTTTTTTTACATTGGTATTCCATTACAATTTTAGTTCAAGCTATTGATGGCCATCTTCTATTTTTTTCTTGCAAAGTGGATTCATTTTGTGAACCAAAATTCATATAAAAATATGATGTAAGGATCTCTTAATTTAAAAGGAAAGAAAATTTGTTGGAAGGCTAAGTTTGAGTGATGATCGTTATTCTGATTATATGGTCTAACATTGGTTCTCACTGATGAGGAATTTTCATTTGATTCAATTTTTCAACAAATTAAACTTTATTTCTAAGAAATTCAAGCCCTGTACAACATATGAAAAACAGCCAAAATTTCTCACCTTGGAAATTTAAACAAAATAAAGAAAAGTTAATTAAATTTGATATGGAATGAAGATAAAGCTGAAAAGCTTATTACTATGAATCTAATATAATTAGGATTAGACGACCCTCCTACTAATATGATTATTGAAATGATCACTTAATTTCATATTAGCAGGAGGGTAGTGTCCTGCTGGCTCACTCGCAACTTTTTCTTTTTTGAACAGGCAGGTCCTTGCACTCCCCTCACCATTAGGGACTTGGAACCCTTATGCCTCTCCTCTCTCATGCAAACACGTGGCTAGTTTAGAGTACCACTGCGTGGATTAATTTCTTACCTGTACTGGAATCAAAGTTACTGAATTCCCTCAAGTTCTCAGTAAAGGTCCTTTCTCTAACCTTCAATGCCAACTAGTCAAACACACTCTTTTTTCTTCAGGAAATTTCTCTTTAGCCTCCTCTTCCTGGCTGACAATTCTCTTTTAGCATTGCTTGCTTGTGGTCAAATATATTTTGTTGCAAGTCATGTGGACTCCCTCTTTTTATCTATCACACTCCTCTTCCCACTACAAGCTCTTACTAGCTCTTGAAATAGCATAGAGATCTTTGCTTCCATAGTCTATATCTTGGTTTAATTACTTTCTATTTCTTTTTCTGTACCACCCTCATCCACCCACTTTAAGTTTTTAGAAATCAGAAACTGGTTCACGTACTTCTTCTTTAAAGTCACATTTTGTCACCCTCTTCCTCCCTCTATCAACGTGACTGGGTTTGTATTTCCATTGCCTATCTTGACATTTCCATTTTCTTTCTTTTTTCCTGTACTACCCTAATTCACCCACGTCAACTCCTGACAAATCAGATCCTGTTTCTTTGATTTTCTATACTCACGTCACATTTTACCACCCCTTCCTCCCTCTTTAAATGTGACTAAATACTCAATGCTTCTTCTTCTGCTACTTCTGTAATACTGATTCATCTGGCACTCGGCAATGTTTGAAGTTCAAGTTTCCTTTGCCTTTCATCCTCTTTCAACCTTTCTTTAAACTGTTTTGCATTGAGTGTAGAAAAGAAGCCTTAAAAGCACAGAAGATATTAGTGAAAAACTAAAAGCATCTTGGTGAAGGCACGTTTTGATGTTGTACTTTGTAACAACGGTTAATAGAATAATAAATATTATGACATTTTGAGTGAATATTACAACTGTCTGCATAATTGTGTTATTCATAATAAATGGGTGCATAATTTTGACTAACAATTGTTGACTTTTCATTCAAATCATCTTCTTGAATGACCACTAATCTGCAGCTTTGGTCTCCCTTTCAGATTGGATACAGAGCAGAGCTTAGTAGAGTTACCAAAAAGAAAAGGCATTCATCAAATCAACAGACTTTGGTTACGTCCTTCCTCAAGAAAAGGCTACAAAGCTTATTTTATTCACTAAGCTCTCAGTTGCTTTCATCTATGACTTACTGCCTTTACCATTTACTGAATCTAATATTCTACATGTGTATTGAAATGCATCCTATAATATGATTCCTGGTCTTAAATAGATATAGACATAGACATAGACATAGATATGGATAAAGATGTAGAAATAGATATAGATATAGATATAGATATAGATGTAGATATAGATATAGATATAGATATAGATATAGATATAGATATAGATATAGACATAGATATAGATATAGATATAGACATAGACATAGACATAGACATAGATGTAGATATAGATATAGATATTAATAGAGATATTAATATAGATATAAATATAGATATAAACGTAGACATAGATATAGATATAGATATAGATATAGACATAGACATAGGCATAGATATAGATGTAGATATAGATATTAATATAGATATTAATATAGATATAAATATAGATATAGACGTAGACATAGA